>JADXDR010000031.1:112380-122984 GCA_025026875.1 Chlorella ohadii
AGGGCAGGTGGGAGGCACACAGCGGCATCGATCGAGCTTGCAGCAGCGCACGGCACGAACCTCGGGTCAGGCCGGATTGTGTGGAGGATCGCTGGCCGGCAAGCGAGGTTGGGTTTGGGGCGGGCGGGCTGCCGTTCAAGCAGCAAGCCTGCCTGCCCCTCCCCAATGGGCCGCAGTGGGGAGCGCTTAGAAATAGAGCAGGTTTCAGCGGGAAGCGAAAGCAGTGATGGGTGATGTGACAGGCGGCGGCGGCGGTGGCGCGCCTTGCAGGACGCGCCACTGCCGCTGCCGCCTTTGAGGGCTACCAATGGCCTAACCAGCCGTGCGCACCTGCCCGGAGGTAAGGCGCGGAAAGGCTGGCCACTATCCCAGTGCTGGACTGTTTACCCCACATGGCACCTAGCGGGGTTCCGCTGGGTGCATGAGAGCACCTCGCTGCTGGGGTCTGAGTGTTGCGGCCGCTGGTTGGGTGTTGGTGGGGGGTCCGGGTGGGGCAGGGGCGATGGCAGCAATGTGTGGGTGATGGGTGAGAGGGGCAGCTCGGGTTAGGGGGTTCGCTAATTAACCGACTGCGGGACGCTCAAGCCAGAGCAAGGCAGGCGCGCGAAGCACTGCATGCACCTGGAGGCGCAGCGCGGCAGAAGCAACACAAACAGGTGCTCTCATGGACGACACAGTTCATTTGTGTCACTGCCCACCTGCGTCCGTCTCCAGGCCCAGCACACGCAGCATGTTGAAAACCAAGTGCTTGGCCTGGGTAAGTCTCATGATCAGTGCCCTGCGCACCTGCGTCCGCCTCCAGGCGCAGCGCCATGGCCCAGGTGGCGGCCTTGGTGTCATAGCAGCCATAGGCGCGGGGAGAGAGGGGTTCCAGGTCGCCGCGGCCGCACAGCGCGCCCAGCAGGGAGCCTCCCGAGTACTGCAAGGCAGGTTGGGAATCAGTAAAGGAAGCACAAACCAGGATTGGAATTTTCGCAACAAGTGGACACCAGCCATGCCACCCCTCATAATGCCGTGCCGTGCCCACGACGCCGCCCTGGCCTCACCGGTTCGAGCGGCCAGTTGTTGCTGCGCAGCAGGTCCTTCAGGCTGCCCAGGTCCTGTAAAGCATGCATTCAAAGAGGTGCCAGTGAAGCAGGCCAAAGGCGGTGCAGGCTGCAAGGAAGGTCAGCACATCACGGTCGCAACGGCCGCAAGCAGGCGGTACCCGGGAACGGAGGCGGTAAAATCGATGCGCACTCAAAATTAGAAGCTGGCCCAAACCCAGCCGGTGCCACGCCTTGCCTGCACAGCGTGCACGTCTCGCCGGAAGATCTGCGCTCGGGGCGCCAGCTGATACGACGCGCCCGCCACTGCAGGTTTGGTTGAAAGAAAGAGGAATGTCACACAATGAACAGGACGAAAAATGCTTGACTGCACCGGCTGATGGACCAGAGCATGCCACGGTCTTGAGGCATTGAGTACACGGCAGGCAGCAGCAGCTGCAGCATGCTGTGCGGCACCTCGCAGGCACCTCAACGGGCATCTGAAGGTGGCAATCCAAGCCGCACCTGCTGCTGCGGCATACAGCGGGCCGCGCTGCGCCTGCTGTGCAATGAAGGCTGGGTATCCAGAAGCGTTGTACACTTCCCTGTGGTACGGTATCTGCAGCAGTGGATGGTTGCAAGGCACATTGACCGAGTCCAGGCTACATGCAGCACAGCTAGGGCGCATACAACTAGGCACGGCACCACAGCACATAAAGCATAGCATAGCATAGCATGCCTGGCTGGAGCAGCACCGCGGCATGCACCCAGCAGCAGGATTGCCAAGCGCAGCAGCACACACATTGAAGCTGGGCCAGTAGCCGCGCGTGAGGGTGTCGGTCTGGTCTGACGCCACCACCAGGCCTGCGAGGCAAGTTTTGGAGCGTGGGGGGAGCGGGCAGTGGAAGGCGGGTGCACCAGATGAGAGGGAGGAAAAGGCGTGGGAGCGCAGCTGCACATGAGCCATCCACAAGCAGAGCTGAATTGAGGCGCCCACAAGCAGCGCGGAGCACCTGTCAGCTCATCCCACCCCAACATCAATGGCTGCCAAAGCTGCGCACCTGGCGCCTGCTCCACCACCCACAGCAGCCCGCGCGGCAGCTCTCGCCCGGGGCTGAACAGCTTCAGATCAACCACCTGCGCATAAACAGAGGAGAATGGTTGCTTCATTCTTTTTTCTGGCTGAGTGGGGACAGCTTCAGTTCGACCACCTGTGGCTCGGGAATCGTACTACCGTGAGGATGCTGGGATGTGGACAGCTCAGAGCAAGTTCCGCAGCAGCACTGTTTGAGCTAAGCCAACCATCCACTGACTTGCCCGCCAAGCCACCCAGTCCCCCGCACCATCCACTGGTTGTTGCCGGTGCCGCTGTTGTACTGGGCAATCACGCTTGTCCATGCATGGCCGTTGGCGGCCAGCAGGCTGGCGGCGCGGGCCCGCTGCCAGCTCAGCACGCTCTGCACGATGCAGCAGACAGACACGAAATGGGAGGTCGCATGGCAGGCGTGTTCTGCTTGAACGACTGTGCGCGACATGACCGGCACGGCACATGCTTTTCAAACAATGTAGGCACTTAAAAGTAGAGCTCAACAACTGTCACCTGGGGTGTGAGGCGCTGATACAATGTGCGGTTGAACACCGAGTTGGTGGTCTGCAACACCGCCAGCCCGCTGGGGGCCAGCAGGTAAAAGTCGTCGTCGCTGCTCAGCTCGCCTGCGGCAAGGATGGCAGGCAGGTCGAGGCTGTAAAGCGACCAGGCGTATCAATGCCACCAGGTCATCTGCCAACAACAAGTGAAACACGCCCTGCAGCATCAGCGTCGCAGGCATTGAATGCCCCAATCATATCCTCACCAGGGTAAGATGAGAAGGACATGTTGCGCCCCGCGAACGGCACCCGCCCAGCATGTCAGTTGATGCATATCCATCCACAGGGCCACAACCCTCACCTGGGTAAGAGGAGGACATGTTGCGCCCCACAAATGCGGGGTGGCGCAGGCCCAGCGAAAAGTGCTTGTAAACACGCACCATTCCGCCATAAGTGAACCTGCGAGGCAGCAAACCAGAGCTATTCCAGTAAGCATTGCAGGCACACCAAAACAGGCAAGTGCTTCTTTCCTCAGTGCATCCAGCCTGCAGACAGCGGAACGCCGACCTTCGTCTCAAGACCTCCTGCAGTGCAGCGCTCAGTGCAGGCAGGTCGAATTAAGTGCCTCACCAGGCAGAGTGCCCCAGCAGCAGATCGCTCAAATCAGGCGTCACCCGCACCACCGAGCTGCAGCGGCCGGCAGAGTGCAGCTGCGCCGCCAGCTCGTGAGGGGTCAGCCGCTGCCACTTGGCTGCAAAGGATGAGGAAGGCCCACAGAGGGGCGGGTGATGGCAACTGCAACAAGGTGCCGCCGCAATGCAGATGAGCGCGAGGCAATTGAGTAGACAGTGCAAATTTCAGCTACACTGATTCGCAACCAGATCCCGCCGCCCTGATGACTCAGCAGGTTGAGCAGCCAAGCCAAACCGCCCGCCGCACCTGCCGCCTGGGCATCCGAGCCGCACAGAGCCTCTTGCAGGTCTCCAAGGTCGCCCACAGCGCTCATCCACAGGAAGTCGACCATGGACAAGTGCGGCAGGCTGGGTGCACCGCCGGCGCCGGGGCCCAGCTGCCATGGGCTGCCCGCCCCGCCGCCGGGCTGCTGCGAAGCCGGCTGCTGCTGCTGGTCAACACGGGCGTTGTAGCCAGCATGCATGCCGTCCATCTGTGGGTGGCATGAATGGAAAGAGCGGTGCAAGTGGCTGGCCGTGGGTAGTGCAAGCAATCATGGGCGTGGGGATATGCTGGCTGGGGGCCGCGTGGTGTGGTGCACCCCATACAGGCAGCTCCCAGTCATAATACCAGCATCAGAGGCGTGCCTGCGCGTGCAGCAGGCGCAGCGCGGACCAAAACGCGCTGCCGTTTGTCGCTGCCTGCCGGCGCGTCCATGCGTCCTGCGCCTCCAGCCTGCAGCAAGTTCAGTGGTGGTGAAGTGAACGAAAAACACACATCCGAAGTTGGTGCTCAAGCAGTGAGGATGCCAGCACGAGTCAGCTTCACCACGCACATCCAATTGCAGAATTCACTATCAAAACACATTCCGGGGAGGCTGCACATCACCAACCAAGAACACCAGGCCAGCTGCCCACCATTCGAGGGCTGCCGGACAGCCGCTGATGTTGAGGTGTGCACCGACGTTGTGGTGGTGCGCGAAGATTTGCTCGGCTGCGGCAGGGCATGAGAGCAGGCAAAAGGTGCAGCGTGAGGGGCGCGGTGGCTAAACTGGCAGGGTGGTGGTGGGGAGTCGCGTTCCTGCCAAATAGCTGGAGTTTCGCTTGCCAACAAAGGGAAGTTGGAGGGGCGCCTGCGGCCGCGGCAGAGGCGCCGGCGCCGGCTGCCATCAAGCCCACGAGTCTGCCCAACACCCACGCATACACTCCAACTTCCTGCAGGTCTGGAGTATCACTGGCTGCAATGCAAGTGTGCAGTTGGGGGCTCACCCGTCAGCCAGCCCTCTGCAAAGCCCAGCGCCAGCGCTTGCTGCTCATCGGAGTGGGCATCAGAGGTGGAGACCCACAGCTGGTGCCAGCCGCCACGGGTGTGCTGCCCCGGCAGGAAGGTGGCGTGCGCTGCCGCTCCTGTGCTTAGAGGGAGGGGTGAGCAAGCTGCAGATGGGTATGGCGTAGCAGTTAAGCGAGCGCTTGCCTAAAGGCAGGCAGCCCAGCCGGGCCTCTGCACCTGCGCAGGCGGAGGCGCTGGCGGCGAAGTGCGGGCTGCCTCCTGCGGCGTCTAGCAGCACGCAGCCGCGCTGCAGCTGCGGCCGTTTGTCGACATCAGGCTCCCTGAAGAGGTCCTGGGCGCCTGCAGGGCCCTGGAGGGCGGTAGCGGCAGTGGCGAGCAGCAGGGCGGCTAAAGCGGCCGCTAGCTGGCTCACAACATCTCGACACATTTGGAGGTTGTGTCGCAACGGTAGATCGAGCTTTTGGCGGCTGAAAGGGGCAGCACGGCATCAAGAAACCCCACCTCCTGCATGAGAGCGCCGGCATCCCTGATCGCCCGCTAGGTCCTGTTGTGCACAGCATTTGGAGGCTTGCAGCCGGGTACACAAGCCGCTGGGCTGCCTCTGCAGGTGAGGGCTCTCCGCTTTGCGCTGCCCCGTCGCTGGGCGGCCCTGCAAGCGTTCCAGTCTTCCGAGCATTGCCCGCTGACGTGCTGGTGCGATCCCGACCTGCAGGCGCGCAAGCAGGAGTGATGGCGCGGTCCGTTCTGCTCTTCTGCGGCCTCCTGGCCGCCGTGGCATCCGCAGGCAAGTGCAGCTTGGTTTGGCGGTCAGCTCTGCGCTGCTGGCAACCAGCCGAGCGCCCCCCACGCGCCACCGCCGCCGCCTCCCGCCGCTGCCGCCTCGCCTTCGCCCTAGCCGCGGCTGCTCAGGCTCGACAGCTCTCCTGCCCCTGCCTGCAGCGCCGGTCATCACCTCCGCCAATAACCCGCACTTCCGAACACTGCGGCCGGAGCCTGCGCTGAACCAGTCGCCCTGTGACTACTGCCAGGTGCTGTTTGTTGCTTGCCTCACTCCATCTAGCGCGTGCACGTCTGTGTGGCAACAGCAAGCTTCCTGGCTCCTCTCTGCCAGCCTTTTCCATTCGCTGTCCTTTGTTCCCGCTAACTCTGCACTGCAGGATGTGGTGAAGACGCTGGATGAGTTTGTGTCGGACCCGCAGACCCAGCAGGTGATGGGCGGGAAAGGAGGGGTGGAGTTGGGAGCTGGGAGCTGGGAGCAATGCTGGTGACAGCAGCGCCAGGTCTGAATAGCCGCAGGCTGCTGCATGCCACCCTCGCTGCAAACTCAGCGCATCGGCACGCACGCTGTGCCATGTTCGATGTTGGCCATTGTCCGCAGACGGTCAGCAAGTACATTGAGGGGCCCATTTGCGCCATGAGCAGTATTGCCTTTCCCATTGTGCCATGTTCACGTGTCTACTTCTCTGCTTCATGCCCCCTCCCCAGACCGTCAGCAAGTACATTGAGGCGGCCGTGTGCGCCGGGCTGCCCGACAACTTCAAGCAGATGTGCAAGCAGGTGCGACCAACGAGCCTTCTAATCTTGCTGAGTCGGTGCCATCCATGGCATGCGGCTGGGGCAGCTTGTTTGCCAGCATCATCGTTCAGACGTGTGCAGAGTGCTCCCCTGCGGGTCTCCATCCAATGCCATGTGGACGAGCCCCRTTGTTTKCCACATCTCCCTCCCTCCCTCCCTCCCCCGCCATGCTACAGGAGGTCCCCGTGCTGGTGGCTTCCTTTGCCCAGCCCATTGCAGAGGCTCTGGACCCCCATGACCTGTGCGGCCTGCTGGGAGTGTGCAGCGGCGACAAGGGCCTCGCGCAGGCAAGAGCGGCAGGCTGCAGCGGGCTGGCTGGCAGCTGCTGTGGTGGCGGGGCGCCTTGCATGCATGCGATGCATGGGATGGCTGCCGGGGTGCATTTCATGCATGGTTGCAGCTGCCTGCCGTGCATGCTCCTGCCTTGCGCATGCAGGTGCCCGACAGGTCACGCCAGGAACCCACCTGCTGTGCACACTGCCCGNGGCTACCGCCTTGTGTGCAGAGCCAGAGGATGCAGCCCAGCAGCTGCCAAGCTTACAGCTGCTCCAAACTGTGCAGGTCACGCCCTTTGACTGCCCCGTGTGCCGCGTGGCGGTCCAGATGTTTGTGGCCCGCCTGCAGGTAGGTCAGGGCGGCGGCCTGCCCGTCTGCTGCACATGGCTGTGCACTGCTGCTGCGCTTGCAAGCCCCGGCCATGCATAGCAATATGGCAGCATGCCGGGCAGTCNAAGCANGGCTAGCAGCTGCGTCGTGCTCCNTTNCTGTCGTTGCCNTGTCTANGCTTTTACCGGTAGCTCAAAAGTNGCTCGCCCCGCTGCACNAGGACAAGGAGGCNCGGGCGCAGGCGGAGCGAGTCATGGTGCTTAGTCAAANTCNATTGTTTGAATGGTCAGNACTTTTATCCATCACTNGCGCAGGACAAGGAGGCGCGGGCGCAGGTGGAGGGCGTCATGCTGCTCCATGAATGGCCTTTTTTCACTTGTGCATAATTTCATCTTTACCGCTGCGCAGGACAAGGAGGCGCGGGCGCAGGTGGAGGGCGTCATGCGGGCGGCCTGCGTTGCCAGCAACCTGCCGCCGGAGGGCAAGGTGGGTGGAGGTTCTCACTAGTTTAGTCATTTCAGCAGCTACAGTCAGTCGTTGCAGCCAATGTCGATTGCCCAGCAACCTGCCGCCGGAGGGCAAGGTGCGTGCTGGTTTCGTGCTGCTTGCTTCGTTGCGAGCTAGGGGAATTCAGCGCTTGCTGCCAGTGTTGAAGTTTCTGGCCAGCTGTTCGCCGCGCTGGAATCGCGTTCAACTCAGTTGCACTGCCATCGCTCCTGTCTCTTCACCCTTGCCAAACTTTGTTCCTTGTCTGATCCACAGGCCAAGTGCGACAGCGATGTGACCGACCTCTTTGCCGCGCTGGACGGCCTGCTGCACGATGTCGATGCACAGGGTGTGTGCTCCGTCTTCGACTTCTGCCCCCAGGCCGAGGGCAGGTGAGACTGAATGCTGGTCTGACGATTGGCCAACAATGTTTGCAAGCAACGCATCCTACGTGCCGTGGGTGGGAGGTTGCTGCTGCTAGTGGCAGACATCTGTTGTGATCACTGCTGCATCGCTTTCCTCCACCCATGCAGCCGCCCCGCCCCCGAGGCGCTGCGTACGCTGCGCTCCGCGCTCAGCGCGCTGGGCACTGGCGCGCCTGCTGCGCACGCTGTGGGCGCCGTGCCGCTGCGCGACCAGTGCCAATCCTGCAAGACGATTGTGATGGAGGCGGCCGCCATCCTGCAGGCAAGGGTGCAAGGGCACTGCGGTGCGGGGCTGGCATTGGAGGTTTGGCGCTCATGGGCCGACTAATGCGACAGCTAGCTGTTGTAGTATGCCTGGCAGGGCTGCGTAAATGCATCACGCAACCAACCACACACTGCCTGTCCCCCTCTGCAGGACCCCAAGACCCAGGCGGAGCTGCTCGAGTACGCCAAGCAGGGCTGCACCATCTTCCAGGCAAGCCCTGGCTCTGGTGTACCCAGCTTGGTGCACCACGCTGGTTCTGCCCCGCTTGTTGTGGAATGGGCCACCTCCATCACCCATGTCCGCACTTTTCCGGTCCTCAACACAGCCCCTCCTCAACTCAGCGCACTCAATTGTTGTACTTCCCCATCTGCAATCATGCAGGACTTCAAGGACCAGTGCGAGGCGTACGTCACGCTCTACGGCCCCCTGGTGTTCAACATGCTCATCTCATACCTCCAGCCCGACTTCCTCTGCGCCCGCCTGGGCTACTGCCCCGTGGGACCGCCCCCGCTGGTCGTGTCGTGAGCGGGCTGCTTGGCTGGGAGTCTTCTCCTGCTGGGCGGTGGGGCGTGCCTGCTGGGTACTGGCTGGCTAGCTGGCTGGCGGGCAGCGAATGGCCTGCCCAGTCTGGCGGCTGGTCAGCCAGCGGCTGTGCCAGCTGGCCAGCAGCAATGTCATGCCACACGCTCCCCAACCCTCCAGCCTGCAGCACACTGCTGCTGCCGCCGGCTGCGCCACGCTCCTGTGCCATTCCTGTGCAACACGTGTCTGCTGTTCCTGCTCTGCCCGCTTGGCACTTTTGTATGCGTGCCAGCTACTCCGCCTTCACTTTTCCCCCTTGTTTGCTTATTTGTGAGCTCCTGTACCACTACTCTCGACATGCTGTAAACTGATGTCACACAGGGCTGGTTTGGTTTTCATACGCTGAAGGGGATAAGGGCCCTGAACGCAGCAGCGGCCTGGCATAGGTGGGGCTCATTCGGATAGGCATAGCAGACTTGGTGGCATGAAAGATGTCAAGGAATGATGCGCAAGGAAGTACATTGGCAGGGCGCGTGAGGCATGTAATAATGGAAGGGAGCAAGGTAGCAGGAGGCATGAAGCAAAAGTTTGGCTTCCTTGGGCTTGCACATTGCAGCAGCCTGATGCGCCACCGTGCATTTCAGCTTGGGCATGGTGAAGAGGCCCTCCATGTCATTGTTAGCACGGCCGGGGCTCGGCACATTGTATCTGCAACACACAAGGGCGGGCGCCAGGCAAGAAAAAAACGAGGCTCAGCCACCCCGCAGGCCAGCGATGAAGCACGCCTGTGAAACTCAGAGCGCAGTGCACACTGCTGGCGTAGCAGCAGCACCCCTGCTGAGTTCACTGCTCCCCTCACCCTAATGTTGTAAATGCGCTGCACAGGCGGCTGTCCGCCGGGGACGGTAAAGGTCTCGAGCGCGAACCCAGCGACCACCCAGCCTGCAAGTGGTGCAAAAGATGGGGCACGGGGATACTTCGATGGTCAGCTGCGAGGGCGACGTGCATCTTGGAACCTTGCCCGCCCTGCCGCAAGGTGCGCGTAGAGCAGCCATGGACCAGTAAACGGTCTGAAAGTGCAGCCAAAAGCCCCCACCTGGGGGGCATTTGTACAGAAACTTGCCGCCCGCGTATAGTGGCTCGCTGCCATCAAGAGGTGGCGCTGCAGGGCAGGTAGTGGCAGCGGCTTACCGGCTTGCTTAGGTGGGTAAAATGAGGGCAGCAGGCTGGGGCTAAGCGCTGTCCATCCGGTTGAGCAGTGCAATGCAGCACAACCATGCAAGGCTTGTGCCTGCCCGGGGCTCTGCTGCGGAGCAGGAACAGCAGCATGCAGCGGTGCATGGGGCTGTTGCATTCTGCACCAGTGTCCGCTTACGTGCATTGAAGTCTATAATGCGTCCGCCCTGGCCCAGCAGATTGCTCAGTGTCGACGCGCCCTGGCCCGAAAATTGTCCGGGGTTTGCAACCTCAGGCAGCATTTGGTCGCCGGGGGTGATTGGGACGTCCTGTGGTAGGGAAGCGAGGGTCGATCGTGTCTCAATGTGCCTCATGAACACCCTGATGCACGTGCGCTGGGAGTTTCTCATCGCGTCAAGAAGCAGGCAATCCAGCCCCCCACTGCGCTGTGCTGCGCTGGCTGGGAAGGTGTTGCGGGGCAGAGGCCCGCCTCACCGCCAGGACAGTGCCGTTGGTGCACACGGCCCATATTGTTGTGATCGGGTCCATTTCTTGTAAACCGTCCTGCTCAAGAATGAACCCGCCTGTGACCAGTGGGGTCGGAAACGGGAACAAGCCTTGTGTCAGCAGTCCGCACGGAGCTACTGTAGGTTGTGGCATGGCAAGAAACTGCATTGGGTGCTTGCGGCCAGTGCAAGTCGGCATGCTTGGCAAGGCAGAGCTTGCACGACAGTGCACACCTGGAGACTGCCACAGGCGCCACGCTTTGATGGCTCCGCAGGTGCACGACTGGTTGAAGGGCAAACTGCCAAAAGGATCGTCCTGCTGCGGCACCAGCGGTGCCGACCATGTGCCTGCAAGGCAGGCGGAGAGAAGGGCCAGATGCGAAACAGGCACAGGTGAGCTTGCAGCAAGTAGGCCGGCTGCAAGTAAAGGTGCCAACAAGGCTTGGACACAATGCATCGAGGGTCGCCA
>JADXDR010000031.1:123277-148785 GCA_025026875.1 Chlorella ohadii
GGCGGTGGCGGCTGCAGCATGCGACGCAGGGGAGGGGAGGTGGCGGGTGTGGGTGACGATGGGGGTGGTGGYGGGCTGTTGATTGGGYAGGGAGGTGGCGGCGGAGGCAGTAGTGGTGGCGGCTGCAATGGGGMGAATGGTCACGAGTTCCAGAAATGCATGGTGATATTCAGGAAAGGTGGCAAGCAGTCGTGTGGGGCTGCGAAAAAGTCTTGGAGGTGGGCTGGCAGTCGATTGAAAAGCAACAGAGCAGGCCGAGTGCAGCACTGCCGACACTCAGCATAGCAGCAGCACCAGKAATCAGCAGCAAAACAACAKAGGGCACAAGCAGGCGCACTCACCGGCGGCGGCAGGGAGGGGCTGGGCACTGGGACTGGGACTGGCACCGGCACCGGGACTGGTGTTGGCTTGGGCGAGGGGATTGGGGTCGGCGTTGGGACGGGTGTAGGGTTAGGCGTGGGGACGGGGGTGGGGACAGGTGAGGGGATGGGGACTGGAGAGGGAATGGGCACTGGGGATGGTACCAGCGGAGGCGAGAGGACAGACAAGGGTGGCGGTGGGGGAGGAGAGAGGGCTAGGGTTGGTGCCAGAGGGGGGACTAGCGCCGCATCTGGGGGCGGTGGGGTGGCCAGTGCAGCATTGGGCGGTGGTAAGGTAGGCGGAGCCTCCGCCGGTGTGGGGGCCGCCAATGGCGGCAGCAGGCCTGTCCCACCCTGCGAGGGAGCTGCGGCCGGTGGTACAAGCAGGGCTGGCGAGCTGCCTGGGCTTGGCGCTGGTCCTTCCCAGGGCGCAGGTGCGCCCCAGGGTGGCAGCACTCCGTCTGCTGGACTGCCAGGTGGCAGCAGCGGTGCTGGCGCCGGTGCAAAGACGGTCACGTCATCAGGCGGTGGCTGACCGGCTGCTGGTTGTGGAGATAGGTCCCAATAAGCCTGAGGCAGCGGCGGCGGCCSGCCATTCACGCCCGCTGCCGGGGCGGCAGCGGCTGCGGCCTGTTGCGCCGCCCCCTGCCSGCCTGCCAAGTAGGCTTGCGTGCGCTTGCTCTGGTTCTGGACGTGCCTCGCTGCATCAGCGCGAGCGGGGAAGGGAGGCGGTGCATGAAGCAGGTAGCAGCAGCAGGTGGCAGCATCTGGTCTAGTGACTAGCATCAGACTAACACCAAAGCACCAACAGCCACACTCGTGGGCCTGTGCTCTCGGCATGATTGCAGGCCGACCAAGCAGAATCGAGGGAAGAACTCCACAAAAAGAAGCCGCCTTAAACAACTGCAACTGACTACCACAGGGGCACATGTGTACAGCAGCAGCGTGCACCCCAGCGCACCTCCGGCTGTGGCGCTCGTGATGATGCCGACTAGCAGGGTTGCGAGCAGCCAGACGATGATCAAACCCTCTGGCCGCCGCCACARCCGAGCCACCTGCCAGTCCACAAAGTAGGCATCCCGCCCCGCCTCGTGCTCTGCTGCGCTCCAGCCGCTGCTGCCGTGCTCGCCGCCGCCGCCGCTGCCGCTGCCGCTGGCGTCAGAGCGGCTGCCACTGGGGCCGCCTGCGGCCGCGGAGGCGCTGCCCTGACGGCTGGTGGGCATGCGCAGCCTGATGTGCGCGGCGCCATTGGTGGCAGTGGCAGCGGGGACGCCCTCGAGGCCGGCTGGCGTGGCAGGGGCCKCGCCCTCGGGCAGTGCGCCCACAGCGGAAGCTGGTGCCGGTGGCGGCATGGGACTGCTGGCGCTCGGCGGCTCTGCGCCGCGTCAGCCGCTCCGTAGCATCGTGCGGGCCTCTGCAAGCGGGCCGGGCGAGGCGCAGAGGGCGCGAGGTGTGTGCCTGCCGAGCGAGCGCACCGTCTGGGCAACAAGGCGCGGCGGCGGTAGCTGTTCCCAATTGTGAGCCTTACCCTGTGTCGCTTGGCCAAGCGGCAAAGGCGGTGGCGCCTCCCAACCAGGTGCCGCTCGCGGCCTGGTGCTGCTGTAGTGCAATCGAGGCTGTGAACGTGCTGCGCGTTGTCAAAGGTCGTAATTGAGGGCGCACAGGGGCAGCGGCGCCTAGGGCCTGCTGCGGCGTGGGCCGCCGCCAGCGGGGCGAGCGGGTTCTTTGCGGGCCAGTGCGCATCCTGAAGCAGTAGAGGACCCTCATCGCAGCGGAGCGAGTTTGAGACGACTGGATCCTGGATGTCTGCACCGGGCCAGGTGGTGTGTGCAGAGCAGGAGGCTCAGCAAGGGGATGGGTGCCGCCGCTCGGGCAGACACATTCGGCGCCGCGGTGCACCCTTGTGTCCCTGCCTTTCGACCCTGCACTTGACCGCTGGTGAGCAGCAAACATAGATTCGACCCTTGCACAGCAGATGATGCAACGGATCTGCATTTAGATGTGGTCACACAGGAGGCTCAATTTGCTGCTGAACCTGCAAATCAGGGCCGCCCTCGTCGTGCTCCTTGAAGCAGCCCGTGGCATTGCATGGACATGCAGAGGTGCTATGAGAGACCTGATGCTTTGCAGTCAGCATAGACCTGCCACAGGACACAGGCGGCCTGTCAGACGGGGCACCGCCCCCTGCGTCGTGCTGCCATTGCCACCAGGTGGCCGCCCGGCAGCTGGCGGCCGCCCGCCTGGCTACCCAACGCCCAGCAGCCCTTGCCGGGCCGATCGCCGCCTTGCCACATACACACAAGGCGCTGCTGCGTGCATCCAGCGCCTCCCAGCACTGCAAGCAGGGCTTTGGTGCACCCCCGCGACCACCCTAACCCGAGCCCTCCCTGGCAGCCAGGCGCCTCAGATCACGTAGCCGACACCCCGCCAGCCGCAGGCCGTCGCCATGCTGCAGCACGCGGCCCTGGTCGGCCTGCGCCGGGAGGCGGGGGCGCGCCTGCTGCCCGCCCTGGCGCGCGGCGTTGCCAGCTGGGCGAAATTCAACCCCAACGAGATGTCGGGCACCAAGCCGGCGCAAGTCAGCAACCTTGGTGAGCGCCGCCGCCGCTGCCTGCCGGTGCCGCCTGCCCGGTGCCGCTGCGCCTGAACGCTGTCCCGGCGTCCCCAACCGCCCCCTGCTGCAGTGTTTGGCGACTGGGTGCAGTCTGAAAAGGAGATGGTGATCCCTGACCCGCTCAACGGCGAACCCTTCCTGCACGTGCGTGCTGCTGGAAGGGGCTCTGCTGCTGCCGATTTCTGGCGGCAGGGGCTCTGCTTGTTTTGCGCTGGCACCCCGGCAGCCCTGGCTTTCTGTCAGCCGGTTGCATAGGATTAGATCTGCATTGCAGAATCTCTGCTGTGAAAGGATGTACCTGCAGCATGTCGTAGGCTGTCGCTTTTCCCCTCTGCCCACTGAGGGGCTCGAGGGGGTCTATGGCCGCAGGCACTACTGCTCCATTTGAGCATATGTTCCCTGCTGCCACAACATGTTGACCGCAGGTGCCAGACACGCAGCTGTTTGAGATTGAGCCGTTTGTGGCGTCCATGCGCTCCNACCCCCAAGAGCGGCGTGCACAACCCCTTCAAAAACCCGGAGCGGTGCGCAGCGCAGGCTGATATGGCTGGACGCCTGGCGAACATTTGTTTGCGCAGTGGTTGGCTGCTCGCCATGCCACCAGGCAGGGCGCAGCAGTCTGCATGTTGCCAGGCAGACCTCTCATGCTGCCTGCTGTGCCTGCTGTGTGCCTGCTGTGCAGGTATGTCATGTGGGGCGACATCACCGCCCGTGCCGCCGCCGAGATGCGCCGACCCGAGGCAAGCTTGCCGTGAACAGTGGTGTTTGCCGAGCAAGGGTGCACAATTTGCTGTCAGGTTCTTGTAGGCCCTAGCTCCCCTATTTGTTCAGTCGTTGCAAGCCGAGCAACACTTGCTCGTGCGGCCGATCGTCCAGCTCCTGCGGATCATCTCGTGCTTGGCTGCTCACATTCTTCCATGCAGATTGAGGAGCACTTTGCGCGCCTCATCCAGCGCGCCTGCCCCAAGAGCTATGCACAGGTNGGGGCCAGCAAGGTTGCCAATGCACTCTTTACGCATCTGCGCTTTGCATGCTGCTGTTGGGGCCCTGCATGTGCGCCTGCCCCAAGAGCTATGGGCAGGTGGGGCCCCGCCAGTGCTGCAAGTGGACTGGCTATCTGCGATGATGCATGCTTGTGCCGCGCTTTGATGCTGCAGCGCTCTGCCCCAAGAGCTARGGGCAGGTGGGCCAGCAGMGCTGCYASTNGGACNTSGCTYTSRYCSKSRGKTTNGCATSCTMSRGRCNGRGCCRTMGATTMSRGCTGCMKSTSMGRTCGTTTTGTCCAGCAACACTGCTGGGGCACAGCAGCGACTGGGCGTGCTGATATTGTGCTGACTGCGCTGGCCATTGTCTCGCAGGCCGCGGGCGAGGTGCGGGTGACGCGCAAGTTCCTGGAGAACTTCAGCGGCGACCAGGTGCGCGCTCCCTCTCTTATACCTTCTGTGGCCGCCCTTGTTTGGCTGCTGGACTGGTAGCTGCTGTAACTTGAGTGGGGACCAGGTGCGCGCTTCGAATGCGCCTGCTTCGTTTGCAGCTGAGTTGGGATGTATAAGCTGCTGGAGATGCTGGAGCAGGTTGCCAGATCCGCGTCCTGCCTGGCATGCGTCGCGGCATGTCCATGGCCTATGGCTCGTGGCCACGGCCAGGCCAGCCCCAGCTCCCTGCACTGTGCAAATCATTCGTCCACCATTACTGCATTCTGCAGGTCCGCTTCCTGGCGCGCGGCTTCTCTAACCCGGGCGACCACACGGGGCAGGCCAGCCACGGCTACCGCTGGCCCTACGGCCCCGTGGCGCTCATCACCCCTTTCAACTTCCCGCTGGAGATCCCGGTGCTCCAGGTGGGTCCAGCTGTATTGTAATGCTGCAATAAAGTGCCATCGTTGTAGAGGATGCGCATATTGGTGTGCTGGGTCAAATGGCTCTGCTGGACCCCTGCTGTCGCTCCGGTGTGCCAAGCAGGCAGGCTGGCATTCTGCCTCAAACACCTAGCCTCAAGTCGTGCCAAGCGCACTGCCCGTCTGTGCGTGACGCCTCTCTGCTGATGATGGGCGCGCTGCACATGGGCAACATCCCTTGTTTGGTCTCTTGCCAGGAATTGCTTAAAAGGAGCCTCCGTTATGCACAACCCCTTGTTTGTGTGCAGATGATGGGGGCGCTGTACATGGGCAACAAGCCGCTGGTGCACTCGGACCACAAGTGAGGCCTTGTTGCCTGCTGTGCTGTGCTGTGCTGCGCTGTGCTGCGCTGTGCTGCGCTGTGCTGCGCTGTGCTGCACTGTGCCATGCTGGGCTGGGCTGGGTTGGACTGTGCTGACATGTGGGCATGCTGTCCTGCCGACACACCCCGGCGTGCTGCGCTCACCACCCTAGCCCCGAGCAGCTGTGCCCTCAGCCTTGAGCAGCATAGCATGGCATCTCGTGGCGAACAGCGCGTCACGTGCTGCCTTGCAATCCCAAACAGGGTGTGCTTCGTGCTGGAGGAGTTTGTGCGCCTGCTGCACCACTGCGGCATGTCGCTCACAGAGGTGGACATCTGCAACGGCCGCGGCGCGACGGTCAACGAAATCATGGCGCAAGGCGAGTGGTGATGGTGTGGCTAGTTGTTGCTCCGCTGCAGGCTAGCAGCGCAGCACGCAGCGAGCCCCTGCCCTTCCTGAGGCTCCCCCTCGCGCTGCTTCCTCAAGCAGCCATTGACTGCTGTTCTATCCTGCGTCTAGTTCCTGCTGCAGGCCAGCCGCGCAGCACGCTGTTCACGGGCAGCAAGCGGGTGGCGGAGAAGCTGGCCAAGGACTTCCACGGCAGGGTGGGTGCCTGGGAACAGCGCTGGCGTCTTTAACTGGTTGCTGCAGTGGTGTGGAAGCACGGCGGCAAAGCTGGATGGGATGTGCGCAGCACGGTGGGCACTTCATTTTAGGGTGTTGTGCTGTTCCTGCCGCTGCTTACATCTGCTGTATTCCCATCCCTCCTTCAACAGATATTCCTGGAGGACGCGGGCTTCGACTGGAAGATCCTGGGCCCCGATGTGCACGAATTCGACTACGTGGCATGGCAGGTGCGATTGCTGTGTCGTAAGAAGGCCGGTGCGAGTGTTTGGTGGTTGCTCCCGACGTGCATGAGTTCGACTACGTGGCATGGCAGGTAAGGGCGGACATGCCATCATCGCAAGCTGTGTTTGTTGGGTGGGTAGCTGAGCTGCGCCCTGGTTTTTGTGCACGTGGCCGGCAGGTAAGGGCCGAGCGTTCGAAAAGGACGGTATCGTGTGGGTCCATGGTGCCTAATCGGAGGCAGGCAGATGCGCGCGTGCCGCTGCGTCTCAGGCTCGTTGGTCGCATCGTTACAGTATCCGTCATGATGTTTGACACACTCTCATGTGTGTACTCTGCCGCTCCTCCTACTTCACTGCAGTGCGACCAGGACGCGTACGCGTGCACGGGCCAGAAGTGCAGCGCGCAGTCCATTGTGTTCATGCACGACAACTGGGCAGAGGCGGGTGAGTCGAYCTAGAAGGCCACAGTCCAAAGGAGGCAACAGCCCGGTCGTGCTGTGCAAGGTTGTACGGAAGGGCGGCCGGCTTGTGAGGATACGGTTTGGTGCCGCGAGCGGGGTGCATTTCACATGCATTATGCATTATCTGCCCTCCATTACCGGTACAGACCTGGACAAGGCGCTGGCGCCGGGACAGGACGCAGAAATCGTTACACTGCTGCCGCTGCCCTGCTAACTGCACGGCCCTGAAAACGCAACTACTGACTGTGCAGGCCTGGAGAAGGCGCTGGCGCAGCGGGCGGCGGGGCGCAAGCTGGACAACCTGACTGTGGGGCCGGTGCTCAGCGTGACGACAGAAACCATGCTGAACCACACGCAGCGCCTGCTGCAGATACCGGGTGCGTGGGTTGTGCGGTGGTCAGCGTTGGTGAACTTTGCAGACAAGGGTTGTCTCGTCACTGCTAGTTGCATCAAGCCTGGTTGTTGCACGCCATTTCCCCTTGTTAGACTGACCTTCTCAACATGAGCTTGCTTTCTTGCTCACATTCCTGCAGGCGCGCGGCTAATGTTTGGTGGGCAGCCGCTGCAGGGGCACAGCATCCCCGAGCGGTACGGCGCCATCGAGCCAACCGCTGTCTTTGTGCCCCTCAAGTGAGTGCCGCTGCTCAATCGAGGCTTGTGAGGGTGGGATGTGCGCTGCTGCATGAGCGCCTGCAGGCGTGGTGCTGGGGCAGCTGAGCTGTTGGGCCTTTCGTTGGAGACGCAAATGGCGCATCTTCGTTCGACACCCGAAAGCCCGTGGTGAGTGATCTGACTTGCTTTCAAACCTTCCAACTCTCACCGCAGCGAGCTGCTGAAGCCGGACAACTTCCACGTGGCCACCACCGAGATCTTTGGGCCCTTCCAAGTGAGATCAATCTCATCTGCGGGAGCCCGTGCCGAGGCGCTAGGTTGTAAGGGCGGCCATGCTTTGGCTCACGTGCTGCGAGGCCTGCTTTGCGCGACCGTTTCATGCCTTCACCAGCCTCCGCAATTGCCCTACTCAATCCCACAGGTGGTGACGCAGTACGGCGACTACGACACGCCGCAAGGCCTGCTGTGCTCCACCACTTTGGTCTACCCAGCTGCCTTTGAACCTGCCCTCTAATCAATCCCACACACTGTCCACCGTTGATTTTATGCAGGTGGTGACGCAGTACGGCGACCATGACGTGCCTCACGTGCTGGAGGCCTGCGAGCGCATGGAGGCCCACCTCACTGCCGCAGGTGGGCGGCGTTGGTTGGCCTCTGCTTTGCACCATGGCTGTCTAGTCAGTTAGATGGCTGTCTCATATGCATGGTGAAGCTGTATCTGCTGCCTGCCGCATGCAGCATCTCCTTTGGCAGCCATATCCTCTCCATCTCTCACTCTACTTGCCCTCCCCATCTCCACTGGGATAAACTTTTACGTTCTGTTTTGCACCAGACCCTAACCACACACCAAGGCCTCCCGTCTTTCGCTCCGCAGTGGTGTCCAACGACGTGCGCTTTGTGCAGCACATCCTGGGCAGCACGGTCAACGGCACCACATACGCAGGCATCCGCGCCCGCACCACAGGTGCGCTGTGCAGCGCTAGTCTGGCTGGGAGCATGTTACCGTCCCTGAAATCTGCAGCTGCGCTCCGTCTGGGAGGCGGCATTGTCTGAGGGAGGCTTTGTACCTGTTGCAGGCTGGTATGCTTGCTGCGCTGCCTCTGCCCGTGGCTCGCGCTACTGCCTGTGCACCCCATCCCTGACCGCTATCTGCCTCTGCACTGCCCCTCTGCCCTCCACCGCAGGTGCCCCGCAAAACCACTGGTGCGTGCTGCATTCCGCTGCTGGGTTTGGGCTGTCCGCTGCAACAGCGCACTGGGCGACTATGCTACTTTTTTGTGCCGCTGCGTTGCTGCTTCCCTGCTCTACAGTACGACATCGACGCAACTCAGCAAGGCAAACCTATGTGGGATTTGAAGCATGAACTCCGCACGCCACTCGGTACCTTCCTCCTATGCAGGTTTGGGCCGGCAGGCGACCCGCGTGCCGCAGGCATCGGCACTCCAGAGGCCATCCGCCTGGTGTGGTCCACCCACAGGCACGTTTTAGGCCCCCTCAGGACCGTGTTTGGCAGTGCAGCAGTGTAGCAGTGGATGCAGCAGGCATGGCCTGAGGTTAAATTGGGGGTTGCTGTCCGCGCTGTGCCATGGCGCCCCTCCATGCCTTCATGCCATGTCTGCACCATGCATTCGCCGCTCGCCTGCACCTGTTTCACACTGCCACGCCAGCCAATCATGCAAACTGGTCTCTCAATTGCCGCAGGGAGGTCATCCTAGACTACGGCCCAGTGCCGCACGGCCTGCAGCTGACGCAGAGCTGAGCAGCAGGCAGCCGCTGACGCAGAGCTGACGCGACAGCCGCTGACGCAGAGCTGACGCGACAGCAGCAGTTGCGGCAGAGCTGGCCTCTAGAGCTGGTACACAACACCCCACGATGACACATGCATACAGGACAGAACGGCTGCCGCAGCCACACAGCCGCCTGCACTACTGCAACCACCCGTCCCTCTACACGTTTTCCATCAGTTGCACTTTACGCTGGCCCCTCCCTGTTCTGCTGTTGGCTGTTGCATCTGCCGGCACTTGCTGCCGGCGTGCGCGCCTCACCCACAGTTTTCCTGCTCCATGCACGCCTACCCATGTTCCAAGCTGTCCACTTCTCGCAACCATCATGCTGTAATGCTGCTGCTGGTTACATGATGAGAAGGGGGGCAATAGGTGGCTCTACAAGGCACATGTCAACAGTCATGCGTGAAGGCGCTAAACAGTTTGGACGCAAGACACCCGCAAGCCGGCAGGCCATCGCAAGCTTGCTCTTGGGTGCATGATGCTGGGCAGGCAGGCATGTAGTAATAACTCCACACTACCTTGGCAATACACACAACAGCTATTGATTGACTCTGACTATGATATGAGAAGAAAGTAGCAAAGCAAACCAATGAAGCAAGTTGGGCTTCAGCTCCGCCTCCGCTGCTATGTGCTGCGAGATGGCTCCAGAGATGGTTCTGCAGGTTCTGCGTCCAGCAGCGCCCTGCAGTGCCGGAGGATAACGGACGCTTGTATACCATCAATCAGCTGCTGCTGGTATTTGTGTGTTGCCACTGGCGCCATCATGCAAAGTGCGGTATCTATCGCTGCTGCACATTTGGCACTTCCATCCTTACCGTTCAGCAGCACCGCCGCACCCACCTGACCATCTGCACCACCTCTGCAAACGAGGGGCGGTCGCCGGGCGCTTGTGCCCAGCAGCGCTGCATGAGGCTGAGATAGGCAGCCAGCCCCTCAGGGCTGCCAGGACCAGGGCCGGGCAGCGCTGCAGGGTTGGGTATTTCCAGCCGCCGGCCGGCCAGCACGGCCGCCGAAATCTGCCAGGGGTTGGTGGCTCCCCAGGGCCGCTCCCAGGTGAGCAGCTCCCACAGGATCACGCTGCGCAACAGGGCGGTTGGGCGGATGAGGGCTGGCTGGTGAGAGCAGGTGAGCAAAGCCAGATGGCATATGAGCCATATGTGGCAGCTGGCTTGTGCAGTGGGCGCAAGGCTGCTGCAAGTGCAGCCCCCAAGGCATCCAGCAGTAGGACGAAAGGCACCCAGCAGCAGCGCCAGGCAAGCACCAGCGCGGCCAGCAGGTGAGGGTGGAACTTGCCCAAATGCGAAGACGTCTGCGGAGCATGGCAGCAAGAAGAGGGCAGCATGTGGGTCAACACATTGTGGCTGTGACCTGGCCTGCTGCTGGCATGGTGCGCCTAAGCAGACCTCGGCCCACGAAGGCTTTTGCATGTCCCCTAAGCAGCTTTCTTGACGCACCTGACAGCTGCGTGGCACGCTCCCCTCTCATCAGCTCCGGAGCCAGCCACCTGCAGAAGGCAAGCGCAAGAACGGGAGCTGCTTGCATGTGCATGCCTGCATTGGCGGCGCGGCGGCTGCTCAAGCGTTCAGCTTGCAAGGGTTCCGGCCAGCCCTGGTGCTCAGCGGCACCCACCTGGGGTTTGTGACAGCCACGGAGCTGGCCATTTCTGAGTCCTCCAGAACCCGGCTCAGCCCAAAGTCCGCAACCTGCGAGCATCCAGGCAAGTGAGCGTCAGAGCGGCCCTGGTTGCCAACCACGGAGCAGCTGCCAATCGATCAACTGGCTCCTCATGCAAGGCCTCGTGCCCTCCCCCTCGCTTGCCTTTGTTTGCCACGCGTCGGTTACCAGCAAATTTGGCGATTTCAGATCTCTATGGATGATTGGGGCGGGCTTGTGCCCGTGCAGGTAGGCCATGCCATCGGCCGCACCCAGCGCTATCAACAGGCGGCGGCGCCAGGTGAGCTCAGCAGCCACAGCAGGGCTGGCCCGCGCCCTGTCAAGCAGCTCTGCCACAGAGCCACGGCCGCAGTATTCGGTCACCAGGGCCGGTGGATTGCGAGTGACGCCGAAGAAATTGACGCAGCAGGGGTGCCTGGCAGAGGCAGCATGCAGGAGGGGGCAATGAACGGCAGAGCATGCCCATGCAAGGCAATCTGCCGAGGCAGCAACTGGCAGCAGCGGCACGGCAGCACAGGAGCATCCTAAATGCCCTGCCCGAGCCTCCCACCATCCACCCACGCACCTCAGGCTTGCCAGCAGGGCTGCCTCCGCCTCAAGCTCAGCCAGCGTTGAAGGGGGCAAGGCCAGCGCCTCCGCTGCCGCGCCAGGTGCTGCCAGGTCCGTGCCGGCGGCACCAGGCACCAGCAGTACCTTGACCGCCACTGTGACAGTGCCCCAGCTGGCAAGGTACACCTGCGGGTGTCAGATGGGAAGTGCGGAGGGGGCATTAGGCAACCGCAGCGGCAGCGAGGCAGGCACCATTCAAGTGAGGCTGGTGGGCTGGGCAAGGGCACAGCTCACAAGCTCAGTGCCAGAACCAGCTGGCAAGCATATCAGTCCAAGCTCAGCTCACCCGCCCAAAGCTGCCAGCTCCCACGACGCGCTGCAGCTGCAGGTCTGCCCACCCCATCTCCCAGGTGTGCACGCCCGTGCCGCTGCTGCCGCCCTGGCTGCGCCCGGCAGAGCCGCTGCTGCGCTGCGACATTTTGCCGCCCAGCTGGGATGCGTAGATGTAGCTGACCAGTGGGTCTGAACCGAGGGTGTGTGATGACGCCAAGCTTGGCTGCTGGCTGGACGCCGCCTTGCTGCTGCCAAAACCGTCCACCACAAACTCGTCAATCTCGTCCACCTCTTTAGCTACTGCTGAGCCGGCGCGCTGCAGCTGCCGCCTCTGCTGCCGGCGCCGCCGCAGCGCCAGGCCGAGCGCCACGCACACTGCACTCATGTAGGGAGGTATGCCGGCATGCGGTAAACTTACAGAGAAGAGTGCATAGCGGCACTGCACGGCCAGGGCCCGGCAATTGCATTGCATTCCTCAGCCTGCCCACCACTACACTGTACCGAGCCTCCAAGGCATCGCAAGCATCGCCGCCGCTCACCTGCCACTGCTGCGACAGCTCCCACCGCACCGCCCGCAATTGCACCAATGGGCGCACTGCTGCTAGTGTCAACATTGGGTTGCGACGGTGCGGGCGGCGGGGCAGGCGGGGTTGACGGGAGTGCAGGGGGAGCAGCCTGACCTTCACAAGCAGCCACCCCGCTTTCCCTGCGTAGCAAAAGGACCAAGCAAAGGGTCTGAGAAACAGAACAGGAGCGAATGAGAGCTGCCTCGCTAGGTTCAGCTGAGATGCAAGGGACAGCAGGAGGCGGTGACGCAGCACAAACACCCGCCCCTTCGCTCACGCTACTCGACGCAAAACCGATGCATAGGTCTGGCCTCCCTGTATCTGCGCCAAAGCGCCCGAGGAATAAGCAACGTAGCAGTCAACTGTGACACCTGCATGGGGGGGGGGGGGGGGGCAGCCGCCGTGAGCGGGTATGTGTCAGCGCCCCCATGGTTGCAGCCCCAAGCAATTCAGCAAGGACCTGATTAGCGGAAGGCGCACAGCCCAGCACGTGCGCCACTCACTGTTCAGCAGCCCGGCGCACGCAGGGTCACATTGGGCATCACTTCCATCCAAGAAAAGTCCAGCAAGCTGGGTCAGCTGGCAACTGCCCGACGCCGCAACGGCGGCTGGCGCATCAGGGCCGCACGATTCAAAGGAACTAAGCTCCTCGGATGCGACGGCAGTTAGCAGCTCAGAAGACACAGGCTGGCCTGCAGCGCAAGCGCTGGAGACCGCATCCCTGCAGGGCCGGGCCGGGCAGGCAGCGGTCAGCGCGCAAAGTCACTGTCCTCAGAGCAGGGCTGCGGATGTGCACAACGGCAGCAGCAGGATGCCAAGCGCCATGATGCTCATGACCTGCTCTCATGCCTTATGCAAACAGCAGCCACGCGCAAGGGGAGCATCCAACTCACACAAAGGCCGGAAGCGTTGCGTTTGAGAGTGCAAGGCCCTTTGAGATGGCCAGCATCCACAGGGCAATTGAGCTGCGGCACTGGCTCGGCAGCGCTTGGAAGTTGCACGCCGCGGGGCACGGCTCGACCGCATAGGTTTTAATGGTCCAGTTGGCGCACGTCGAATCACCAACAGCAGCGTTCAGCTCGTCGTATGGGACTCCCTCACAACCAAGCAGCCGTTGGAGCATGACTACACCAAAGCGGGCCAGAAGGGGAGAGCAGTTACGCGGGCAGGCCAAGCAAACAGGGGGCACCGGCACCCAAACGCACAAGGGCACCCAGCTCTCACCAACGTGCTGCCGGTGGGCACGTCGTGTGCAGACAGGGGAGGGGAGAATGCCAACGCTGTCAGAGCGTGCTTTGCTACACCAAGTCATCTGTGACGTGCAGTTAGGCCGGAGGCAGGCACGCATTGCACATGGCCCCGTCTCACGCTTTTGCATTGGAAGTCATCCAACATCAGCAAGTCGTTGTCGCACTGCAAGCAGCTGCAGTATCCGTCCTGGGCCAGCGGCTTCTTGCACTGAGGCATATCGCAGGTGCCTGGGCAGCTCAGATCCAGGCTCGCTGTAGAGCCACAGGCAGTGCTGTTCAGCGGAACCTGCAGGAGCAAAGCCACAGTGTGGGCAGCGTGAGGCATGAAACCGCGGCAGCCTAGCTGCACAGTGCACGCAGCAGCCAATGCCAGCATGTGTTTCAGCAGAGGGTGGCTGGGTGCTCACCTGCCGGAAGGAAACACACGACTCTCCTGGCCCAGCGCAGCGCTGGCCGGTTGCCAAGCTGAACCAGACGCCGGCGTCTGAGGTGGAGTNGTTGCCCCACATGTATGTGGTTCGATAAATCCTGCACGGCAGCAAATCACAATGTGCTTGAGTGCACAATGAGCCTGCTGGCTAGCAGGTGCTGTTTGGTGGCTTCAAACACCAAAGCCACACGGCCCACCCACCAGGCATAGTAATGGAGGCCGGCTTGCTGCAGCCCCTCGATTGCATAGGTGTCGCCCATGTCGGCCTGCCCAGCGGGATAAGTGAGGTACCGCAGGCATGCCTCGCCGCGCCGTGTGACATTGTTGTAGCAGTATCCCGGCTGCACATCCGTGGCCAGCTCTCCATACACTAGCAGGCCAATGTTGAGGCTGCAGTTGTTGTTCACCAGCAACTTGGCGCTGCATGTGCTGTTCTTTTTGCACGTGATGCTGTAGGGCCGCCCGTCCCCAGGGTCGGGGCACGTGGCATTGCCTTGCACAGCGTTGACCTGCGCACGCAGGGCAGGGGGACGAGTGGGCAGGCGGGCTGAAGCAAACAGGGCTGCAACAAGGAGAGAGGCAGCGACACCCTTCGAGCCCAAGTCCAGCAGGCGGAAGAGGGGAAAGGTTATCGAGGAACAGGAGCGGCCACGGCTGCCACGGCCGTAACCAACCCCACAGCGCACCTGTCTGAACGGCCTGCAGGTGGTGGCGTTGCCCGGCTGCAGCAGCGAGCAGGGCTGGCCGCTGGCCGTGTCAAACCAGGCCGTCTGGGGGTCGGTCTGGTTGACGCCAAACTCTACGGTCACGGACGAGGGCAGCTGCACTGTGGCATAGTACTGGAAGGTGGTGTTGGCCGCCTGTGGAAACACCAGCTGCTGCTGCCCAGCGGCCAGCTCAAGCGAGCGAGTGCACCACTCGCCGCTGCGGGCGGCGCCGTTGATGCAGGGCGCTTCGCCGGGCCCCGGCGGTGCCGCCAGCTGGGCACGGACGGTGATGGCAGCCGTGCCGCTGCAGTTGAGGTTCTCAAAGTACAGCGGCCAGGGCGGGCACGCCTGCTGCAGCCGCCTGGCCGGGCTGCCTGCTGAAACAGCGGCCGCCTGCACGGGGGCATGTGCAGCGCACCAGTGCTGGGCAGGCTTTGGGGTTGGCTGCCACAATCTGGGCATTGATGCCGGACCAATCGTGCACTCACCACAGCTAATGGAGATGGCTGATCGCTACCGGCTGCAGGCCGCAGCGCCGCCAGCAGCAGGCATGCCCAGACGAGGGCCAGGCCAGGCATGCGCAAGGGCGGCGCCGGCCCGCCGCCGCCGCCGCCGGGCCAGCGGCGGGAGATACTAGTCCTGGTGCCGCTGCCAAGCGGCTCCACCTCGCCAGCCATTCAGCTTGCCCCTGAGCGCATCCAGCGCCGGAGTTGGTGCGGGGCAGGTCCAGGCAGGGGCCGGGAGGGAGTCCCGACGGTGGAAACAAGCTGCTGAAGGCTTAGTTGCACAGGATTACACACGTGCACGAGGCTGCTGGGCTTGGGGAGGCCTTAATTTGTGTATCTGCACGTGAGGCTACTGCGAACCCCTGCTGCGCATGACACGCTCGTCATACCGGGCGGAAGCAGCAGCCCCCAGCCAAATCAAAGCGCTCTCCCCAGGTCCTGCGAATGGTTGGACAAGCGGCAGCCGTCGCCCCCTGCGGGCAGCGCCCCGCCCACCCTGCGCTCTCGTCCTTGCGGGCCAGCTGGTGACCAGGCCGCACCAACATCGGGTTGGACAGCGCAGATGCGCAGCAGTGATGTGGCATCCCATAGGCACCGCCCGCCGCCGCTGCTATCGCCGCTGCCGCTGCCACAGTTGCAGGCCCCTTACGGCAGTCCGGCTGCCGGACGGCCCTGCACCGTGCCACTCTTGCTGCCAGCTGAGGGGCCGCACAGCTGGTGTGGCTGTACTGTAATTGCGGTGCGTCAATGTAGCGCGCATGCTGTCTGGCCAACCTGTGCCAATCTGATCCAGGGCAGCAACCTGCGGCAGCTGCGCTGGCTGGGCAGCAGCGCACCGCTGGGCAGCAGCGGGAGTGCTCAGGCTTCCAAAGGCGCAGGCACTGTCTTCAAAGACCCTAAAGAATGCACTGAGGCGTGGTGCGGAACCAGCAGCGTCTGCCATGTCAGCGTAATACTCGTCCCGAAAGCAAAGCATGGCTCCGCCGCACATCTTGGCTGACATCACTCGAAAGCTGACCACCACTCAAAAGCGCAATCGCTGCAGCACTTTGAAGCCGTTTGCAATAGCCCAATGGGCAGCACTGAAAGGCAGGGCAATTGGAACACAACATAATGCACCACTGCATAGGCACGATACCAATGGATGCAGCCAGCACGCACAGGCAAGGCACGCAGCATGCTTGTGGCACCTGCAACACGTTTCGAACTGGCATCAGCGGCAGAGCAGCTTCGCTACCAGTCGCCTCTGCCTTGCTGCCGCTCATCCCTGCGCCACATCCACTGGAGTGCTGCGGGCCGCTGGCGCTGCATCGCCCCCCCTGCTGCCGTTGGCTGGTGCGGCGGGGGTGGCGGCGGGCCCGCCGGCACGGAACTGCGCCATGGTGCTCTCAATGAAGGGAGCAACCGACGCAATGCGGGTGTACACGCCTGCGAGTGACGGGCAAGGTGAACAGGTTTATAGGGTTGATGGCGGCAGCAGCGGCGGGCCAGGTTGGAATAAACAGGGGCAGCAGGTGCATGAGAGAGATGCAGGCCCCGCCGCTCGCAGAGATGCCATTGCCGCTCACCCGCCCCGCAAGCCCGCAGCCAGCCAAAGCACAGCAGCGCATGCTGCTTGCAAGCAAGGCAACTGCAAGGACATGCACGCCTACCTGGCACCCCCGGCTGGGCACAGCCGATGCCAAACGAGATGATGCCGTACTGCACATCCTCCCCCTCTGAGCCGCCCAGCACCAGCAGCGGGCCTGCAGGGGGAAGAGCGGCAGCGCTGGGCAGTGGACCTGATGGCTGGGTGGGACAGCAGAGGAAGGAGGCTGGCGCCGTTTACACAGTGCCATGCAGGCTGGCTAGCAGCGGATGCACATCATCAGACATTGGCAGCCCGCCGCAGCTCACCGCCAGAGTCTCCTTGGCAGCTGTCCACCGGCTGGATGGCCGGCCAGACCTGGGTGGGAGGGAAGGGCTGCTGCCCCGCACAGATCATGGCGGGCGTGATGGCGGCACCTGCAAGGTGCAACTGGGGTCAGGAGGTTAGGGCACTGCAACGAACCAGTGCAGGGGAGCCAAGTGAGCAGGCGCTGCCCCGCGCACCGCAAGCTCCTTGCCCCTGCCGCACTTAACTCCTGCTGCAGTGCGTCTCAAACCCTGCATGCCTCTGGCCCTACCGACGTTCAGGTAGGCGGGGGTGCGGGCGCACTCGCCCTCATCCACGACTGGCACGGTGCCCTGCGCAGACGGTGCAGTGCAGCAGGGGGTGGCATTGGGAAGTCTTGTCTCAACACGTCGGCAGTTTAGTAGAAACCGAGCTCTGAGGACTGCAGGCCATTTGGGTCGCTATGGCCCCGACAGATGGCCCACCTGTTGCAGCGACTGGGCCAGCTGCACCGTGACCAGGCCCCAGCCCAGGATGGTGGTGTTGGAGCCTACAGCGAGGGAAGTTGGGCCAGCAAACAGCCGGGAGCTACGGCTCACAAACGTGTGCTGCATGCTGCAGTGCATCGACGAGACAGCTTGAAGTGCCCTATCTTTCTCCTCGTCCATGCCACAGAGGCTACCACATGCATTGCTCAATTTGTCAAGAGGACCGCTGCACAGCCCATGCGCCCACCAGGGGCCAGGCTGGCTGATGGGCTGGTCTCCAGCTTGACGGTTGGGAAGGGCACGGGGCGGGAGAGGTGCAGCAGCGCCACATCATTGGTGAAGTTGCGGCCGTAGGTAAAGTCTGGGTGCAGCACAGTGGCCACTGTGGCAGCACAGTGACAGGGAAGGGAGGGGACGCTGCTGAATCTTGGTGTGCAAGTGATGCGCGATGCTCTCATTGCACCCGCTCACGAGGCCAATCATGCATCCCATAGTCATCGGCACTCAGCAGCAGGACAAACACAGCGCGCCTGTGGGCAGCTCGAAGGAGCCGTCTGTATCGTTCTGGCGGAAGTACCTGCAGGGTTGCTTATCGGCGGAGCAGCCATGTGCCTTCTGACTTGTAATGGGCGGCACTGGAAGGCAGCAGCTGCTCTGTGCTGCAGAAGCCAGGCAGCCCAGCGTGCAGTGCCGCCATGCAAAGGGCTTGCAGGCTTAGATTAGGCCGCCGCGCATGGCAGCGCAGCAAGCCTTGCCTGCCAATGGCCACCATGGGGTTGCGCAGCTGGTCCAGGAGCTGACCGGTGTTTTCATCATAGAAACTTCAGCAGGGAGTTGTAGAGCAGCGCCACACTTTGGTTGCAACTGTCGTCGACGCTGACTGGTGTCAGCGGAAGGTCGCCAAACGCACACCAGTGTCCTCCGCATCAGCGGCGTGAGCTCGGCAGCAGCAAGCCGCAGCTGCTCATCAGCCGGTGGCGGCATCGGTAGCAGGCAGCAAATAGCACCCCCATAACGACCTCCTCTCACCAGTGAGCAGCTGTGAGCACAACATCTGGCGCTGCACGCAGGGAGGAGTCATGTAAAGGTGGTTGGGCAGTAGCGAGGCTCACCTCAGGCTGGTGCCACACCAGCACAAAACCGAATGCAAAAGGCTGCAGCGGAGCCATCTGTTTCTCGGCAAGTCCAGGGTCGCCCAGCACAGCTCCGCTCACCAATCAGAGTGCCACCGCAAAAGTGCTCCCCACCCAGGCTGGCTGGCACTCGCAGGGACACCATGTATCGGTAGCGCCCCTGCGGGGCCGGCTGTGAGGCAGGCAGGGCAGGGCAGGGCAGAGGGAGGGCATAAGATGGAAAGGGTGATGAAGACAGAGCAATGTTTGGCGGCATCAGGGCAGGCGGTTACTCAGGTCAAGGGAAGTCTGGGAGGCACACAACCTAGTGAGCTTGGGCTGAGGCGCAGCCCGCAATCCCAGCCTCAGCTGCAGCGCGTTGCAGCTGAATGCCTCACCTGGCCGTCAACTATGCCATACGGGTGGTCGAACACAGGCTGGAGGGCCGGCTCGGCTCCCTGGTAGGAAGGCAGGCAGTGCGGCGCTAGGGGAAGGCAGTCGATGGATGGCAGCGTGGGGCGCTTGGGCGACAGCCGCGCCCAGCTGCTCATCCAATCGTGGTTAAACCAGCATCTGGCCAGCAGCCAGCCCTGGCGCCGCTCACCTCCGGCCAGTTGACATTGGGCAGGTTTGCATCTGGCTCAATCACAACGATGCCCAGCTGGTCCATGAGCAGGGCCAGGTCTGTGCTGCAGGGCAGGCAGGGCGCAGTGCAGATGGGGGGCCAGAGAATGCTGGGTCAGAGCTCCCAAGTGAGTCACACTAGCTGCGCAACGCTGCTTATGTAGCAGGACTGCAGATCAAGCGTTCAGGCACGAGGCCACAGCTACGGGATGCAGCTGGAGCAGCCATTTGGGTATGACTGCCGGCAGAATGTTCAACAGCCACGGCCGCCATGTGCACCCACTCACGCGTTGTGCACGTCCACCTGCACCTCTGGGTGCTGCTCCAGGTAGCGATACAGGAAGCCCGGGAATGGCGGCTTGCTGAAGATGTTAGTGAAGTAGAAGCTCAGTGGGTGCTGTTGAGCGGCGGCGGGCGACGCCAACACCAGCAGCAGCGCCGCCGCCGCCAGCGCTGTGGCAAGCGCTGCGGCTGGGGCTGGCGCTCCTCGGCCTTGGAAGCGGGCTGGCTGCCGTGGCATCGTCTCTTGAGCGCGGCAGGGACGATCTTTATGTGTGCGTAGCTTGTGCAGCAGCCAGGGGGCGGCTAGGCAGAGCTCAGTGGCTGACGGGCATGCTACGAGATGTACAACCTGCCTCAAGCACGTGAGCGCTACCGGATGCAGCTTCCAACGGCACCGCCGCCACGCTGGCGCCGCCGCCGCGATGCTCGAGTTGCTGACCCATTTTGCGTGTGGCTGTCAACGCTGTGCCCCTTCCCGACTCCGCGCTATCCCTCGGTAGGCCGGCTGCAATGCAGCTGTTGCAGGGGATGGTACATCCAGAAAGGGGCACAAGGGCCAGGACGGGATACAGCGCTACCGGATTGTGCTCGGTTTATTCAAGGAAAGCTGAGTAAGGGTTGTCCACTGCAATGGCGAGAGCGGTGCATTGGTGGCAATGCATGACAGCCAAGGTGCAGGCGGCGAGTAGACATGAGGCAGGTGCAACTAAATGATCTCTGGTGTGCGCCATTGCGCTAACAGAGGCGAGCCGCACACATCTCAGCTGTCCGCTGGCTTGTCGTCGCCGGCCGGCTCTCCTCCCGCCGGGCCGCCGCTGCCCACCTGCACCCCGCCGCCAATGTCGGCCGCCGGCACCGCCCCGCTGGCCTTGCGCCCCTCGCCCGCCCGTGGCACAATAGAGGCAGCACCGCCGCCGGTGCCAGAGGCGTGAGCGGCATGCGAAGAGCCTGTGANAAGAGCCTGTGAACCGGCCCAGCAGGTCGTTCAGCTCGTCCTGCCTCAGCCCGCAGGGCAGCAGGCTCTCTGCCCGCCGGTAGCGCAGGTCGGCAGAAGCGCTGGAGGCCAGGCGCAGCACGGCAATGTCCATGCTGCTGCCTTGATCCAAGCTCGCCCGGCGGCTGCCGCCGCGGCTGCCGCCGCCGCCGGCCGTGCTGGCGCCACTGGCGCCTGCAGGGAAGGAAGTGCAGGAGGATGGTGGGAAGGTGAGCAGGCGCGCAGCGAAGGCTGACGCAGCGGGGGAGAGTGCCAGAAAGCGGCGAGCGGCGGTGCGGCTGGGCGGCGGCGCCTGCTGCACCACCAACGGCTCCCTTGGCAGCCCCTGCTGCGCTGCTGCTGACTGCATGCTCTCACACAGATGCTGCTGGAGCGCAGAGCACGCTGGGCGCCCGGTGATGCTCACCGTGGAAGCCAGAGCTGGACTCGACGGTCGCCATCTTCTGAAACAGTGGGCAGGTGGTGGGGCGGAGGTACAGGAGATGCGAATGAGAAAGAGAACGACAAGTGGGGTGGGAGCAGCGGCATGGACTTCTGGCTGCCAGCTGGCCAGCTGCTCACGAGCTGCTGTGGGGCTGCAAGTACAGTGTTCGGCACCAATTACGCCACTTGTTGCTGAGATGGCACAGCAGCACCGCTGCAAAACAGCCACAACTTTGGCTGCAGGTCACAACAGCCAGTTGAACAGTGCATGCTGCATCACAGTGTGGCGCACGTTTGGCGAAGCGGCACAAGCATTCTCTCCTGCAGATGCAAACTGTTTGCGTTACAGGGTGCATCCAAAGGCAGAGGCGTAGCCAGCTGCCCCCAAGGTGCTCTCATCCTGGCTGCTTTTGCTGCTGCCGCTCATCCAACTGGGGCTCTGCCGCTGCACTGCCCACCGCTTTCCCTCGCCGCGCCGCTTCTAACTGGGCCAGCAGCTCCGCTGCTGCATCATGCTGCTGCGCCGCCGCCGCCGCGTCCGCCCGCTGCTGCTTCTCCACCTCTGCAGCAGGAGGGAGCAGCAGGCGCGGGTTATATGCACAGCAAGCCAGCTGACGCTTGCCAGCATGCATCTGCCGAAGGCCAGCACTGGCTGCATCACTGCTGTCGAGCATTCAACACTCCTGCACACACGCAAGCCGCCCTCCTGCTCCCATGTTCGCATTCAGCCCGGCATGATACGGGCACCCCGTCTGTCGGGCGTTTGCAGCCCATCCCCCAGAGAAATGCTGCTCAACCAGGGGAGCCCACCCACCTGCCGCCGCCTCCTTGGCTGCCGCTTCTGCTTTGCGCTGCCCGTCCGCCTCCGCCAAGCCGAAGCACTCATCCAGCACGACGGCGGCAATAAGAAGAAAGAAGAAGGTCCAAGCCATGCCTTGCAAGTGGCCCTTCACCGGCTTGGGCAGCGGCCAGGTGCGGGGGGACCGAGAGAGGTGGTGCACTGCAGGGGCAGGGGTGCGAGCGCGGGTGCGGCAGGCGGATGGTGGGCGCAGATGATGGCGCTTGCAATTGCGGCCAGAACAAGGCGGCCCATGCATCAGCCTCAGCTTGCAGAACATGCAGCTCCACACAAAGGGTTCCGCAGGTGGGCAGCACAGCATACTCCACAGCGCKCCTGCACCGACGGCGCTGGCTGCCGCCGCCGCCGCCGCGCCGTCCACGCCCCACATGCGGCGGCCGCGGTACACGACACAGAGCGCGTGCACGCCGAGCCCAAGCGCCATGAGGCCGCCCCAGGCCAGGCCGGAGCGCAGCGCCGCATCAGACAGCCGCAGCAGGCTGGCCACTTTGGGCGTGAGCTTGCGGTGGGTCAGCGGCCGCGGCACCAGCAGGGCTGCGCACATGTGCAGCAGGGGAGCGGGGCAGGGAGTGCGGAATCAGAGAGGTGAGCAGTAACCGGTCGAATGGAAGTGTGGGATGTGCTGGAAAGAGCCTGATGCAATGATGGCCTGTGCACCAGGGGCAGGTACAATCCCGGCGCACTGCCGGTGCGCACGTGCCAACTGGGCTGGAGTCAAGCTTATACTCTCTCAGCCTTAGGGACCAACCACATCCCCTACCAGCCACCCCACGCACTCTGCATTGCTCGCTGCTTCTCGTGCTCCCACTGCCTCAAGCCACCGTTGAGCGCGCCCACGCCCAGCGCAGCGAGCACCGCCTTCCAGCCCTCTGCAATCTCTCCGGGCACCGCTGGCGCCTGCAGGTTTGGCGAACAGACAGCGACGGCGATGGTTCATCTAAGGTGGAAAAGTAGCATTGAATGGCTGGCTGGCGGGAGCAGCTCTTGGTGCTCAGCAGCTCAGCGCGGCAGGCCAACCCACCTGCTCGCAGCTTGGCTGCCTGCCCCCTAGCAGGTGCCGCCATAGCCGCTGCACTGCGGGCCAGCCAGCCTCCAGCTCTGGAGCTTGCGTCAGCTGCAGCGCAGAAGGATCAGGTTGCGTCATGCAGCCAAGTGCATCGAAAGGCCAGAATGCAGCAGCGGAAGACAGCCGGCCTGGAGAGCGGCAGCCGGCGGCGGCGGCACCGCAGCGGCGGCAGCCCAGCTCGCTTCAGGGTACGCCAGGCAGCTGCTCATACCATCCTAGACTTGTCTGCCGTTGATCCGCGGCCTCAGCGCCCCGAAATTCTCGGCAAGCGCGCCGCGCTGCCGCCAGGGCGCTGTCCCGCTCCTCAGGCGGCTCCATCGGGCTGTCGATTGGACTCTTTGCGCTGTGGGATGCACGGATCGCGCTGCAGTTCCGCGCTGCAGTTGCGCCGGTGGTCTGTGCTCACCGCACCTTGCAGGCCAAGAGGAGGCCTGCTGCCCTGAATTCTCAAGGTGCAACATCCTCCGAAATTTATCGCTAGCTGTGCGATCAGCTCGACCAGGCCATGCATCAGGCCCGCAAGCGCCGGCGGCGCCGGCAGCGCCGGCGGCGGCGGCAGGCCGGCGGCGGCAATGCACCTTTGGTTAATTCTGATTGCAGAAGTACAGTGTGGGACACAGCTTTGCAAAGTCAAAAACATGCGACACCGCACAATGTTGCAAATTGGATACTGCCTCCACAGCATGCAGGCCTTGCATCGCCATCCAGCGGCGCTGCTAGCTGCTGCTCGCCGCCCGCTGGCTGCGCCGGCATGCCCGCAGCAGGGGGTGCAGCTGGTGCACCGGCACCATCATTGCAAAGCTGCCGTCCTGCATGCGGACCAGCACTGGAATGCCGGGGGGTGGGGCACCCGCCACGGCAGCTGGTGGGCCGGCGCCAGGCGCTGCTGCCACAGGCACCGTGCGGGGTGACCCCTGCCGCTGGCCCTGCCGCCAGCTGCTGCTCTGGTGGCGGCTGCGGCGGGACGTCGGCTGCTGCCTGCTGCATGGCACGCTGCAGGATGCGAGACTGCAATCAGGAGAAGGCAACAGGAGAGCCTGGGTTGGCCGCACCATCAGCCGGGGCAGCGGTGCAGTGCGGCAGCTGCTGGCGCATGCAAGAGGCAGCCTGCCATGCGCCGTGAACCGACGCCGCACACACACACAGCAGGCATTCTTCTCACCGGCGTGACCTTGGGAGGCGCCTGCTGCTGCGCCCGCTGCGCCTGCTGCGCCTCCTTGCCGTGCTGCCCCTGCTGCGCCTTTGCCCGCCGCCACCAGCTGCTGTGGTCGGCATCGTGAGCATCCTCCTCCTCCCCAGGACCGTTCGGCGGCCGCTGCTGCGGCTGCGGCGCCGATCGCCAGGGCTCCGGCCTGCGGTGGGGTTAGGCAGGGAGGGTGGTGAGATACAGCACAGGTGGCGACGTGAGACATACATGCGCTGGTGCGCACCAGCCAGCTGGGTCGGTGATCAGCTTGCGCCCCATGGCGCAGGGGCCCGGTGGAAGTGCGCTGGTCGGGCGGGGAAGCTCTTTGAGGGGCGGTCAACCTGGCGTGCTGGGCTGCGGCCAGCATGGGCGGGCAGGGAGGCGCCAAGTGCGCAGCGGGCTTCATTCAAGTCAAGCAGTGCGATAAGGGATCAGGATTGGGCGCTTGCAGGCCGGCCGAGGCAGGCGCTGGGCGCGGCCATTTCCGGTCGGCGCCCCGCCGGCCCCGAAGCGGCCGGCGGGGCGCTGTGGAGGGCTGCGGTGCGGCTCTGAGGCGGGTGCGCGGCGACCGCCGGGCGCCCGTCGCTCAGCGCCACCGGCGGCGGCGCGGCGGCGCCGCCGCTGCCGGCGGTTTGGCGGCGGCCGGCCAGGCAGCGCGCTGGAGCAGGTGCAGGTTGTGGGGATTGTTGTCTGGGTGCGTTGTGGACGCAGTGAGGAGGCAGCAGGGGACTTGCAGCGGCAGCGGTTGGGCGCCGGCGGGGCAACACCCCCGAAGGTTCGAGGGGGTTCGGGGCCGGACCGCCCCGGCCGGCCGGGGGTGTCAGGTGGTTGGTGCCGGCACGTGGCTTGACCTTTCCCCACTGCAGGGGCTTGCTCCACTGAGCTTGTGATGGCGTTTGGAGCTGCACTTGGCAGCTGGAGTGGAGGCAAGGGCAGCTTGGCAGCGGTTGGCGCGGGTGGCGGCAGGAGGGCTGCACACCCCCGAAGGCTCGATGGGGTTCGCTGGCGTGCCGGACGGCCCTCCCAGGGCCGCCCAAACGTGCAGCAGGGCCCCTGGGATGGTTCTGCAGTGGTCCTGGGTGCAAAACATCAATAAATTCCCGCTTGCTTCTCGCCGCTGCAGCTCCCCCCTGCCCCCACAAGCACTCACAACGCATGACGACTGGGCAGCTATGGGGTGTCTGCGGGTTTGCTGAGAGGCGCATGGAAGCCGGAGCAGGCGGTCGGCGGCGCAACAGCCATGCACCGCGCGTCGCCCCTGGTGCACCACACCGCTGGTCCAGTGGCACCTGCAGTGCGACTGTTACGCTGAGTATGCAACACACATCTGCTGTGCCGGCTTCTGCGGCTCAGCGGCCGCCACTGCTCCTAGTTTGCAGTGTCGCAACCAGGCGCAGCGGCGGCGCCGCCGCCGTGGGTGGGAGGGGCTTGGCGGCAAGCCCCTCCCACCTGCGGGTACAGGTCGCGTCTCGCAGGAAGGAGGCTGTGGCAGATGCACAGAGGTGGGCCAGTTTGAACGCAGCGTTGCCATGCGGCGGAGCGCTGGGGAGCAATAGGCTGCGATGCGAGTCGGCTGCCGCCACGCTGGGCGGCGGCAGCAGGCGGCAGCAGGGGGCGCGCATGGTGCGGCTCCTAGCGGCAAGCACGCACCATGCTCGCTTTACTGAACATCTCGGTGCTTGGGTTCAGGGGTCTGCAGGCCGGCC
>JADXDR010000032.1:0-83076 GCA_025026875.1 Chlorella ohadii
TGCCGCCTGCTTGTGTCTGCTCCCGCCTGCCGCCGCCCCACGGTGCTTGCGCAGCACTCCCCCAGTCTGCTGCCACATCACCTGCTCTCCGCCCCGCACCCGGCCCTGCAGGCAACTACGTCAAGATGGTGCACAATGGCATCGAGTACGGCGACATGCAGCTGATTGCAGAGGCGTACGACGTGCTGCGCGTGGTGAGCACGCTGCGGTCTGCATGGGCTGATGCGAGTTGCAATGGCAAGCCAGCTGGCATGCAACCCGATTTGCCAGCCCTGCCTGCCTGGGCTTCAGCAGCTGCCTGACATTCCGCGGCGCTGCTCATGCCTCCCCTCCCCTCCCTCCTTTACGCAGGTGGGCGGCTTGACCAACCCCGAGCTGGCGGCCGTGTTTGACGAGTGGAACAAGGTGCGCGTCTGGGTGCCAAATGCCTCGGCGCAGAGTTCAGTTCAATTTTCAACTGCACCCAACTAGTCGACAATGGCAGTGCTCTGCATGCGTCACCACGTGCCCCAGCCGTCCGCTGTCGCATCTGCTGCTCACACCCCGCCTGCACCCCTCACCCTCACTCTGCTCCGCAGTCTGAGCTGGAGTCGTTCCTGGTTGAGATCACGGCCTCCATCTTCAAGCTGTCGCATCTGCTGCTCACACCCCGCCTGCACCCCTCACCCTCACTCTGCTTTGCAGTCTGAGCTGGAGTCGTTCCTGGTTGAGATCACGGCCTCCATCTTCAAGAAGAAGGACGAGATGGCCGAGGGCTGGCTCATCGACAAGGTGCTGGACAAGACGGGCATGAAGGTGCGGTTGGGGAGTGATGTGAGGGCTGGGTGATGGGCTAGAGCTGCGGTGGCAGTGAAGTGGAGAGTGTGGGTAGCAACACCTGCCTGGGGTTCTGCCAACTATTAGGGTGCAGACGCATGCCAATTGCCGCGCAGCTGCATCCCTACACGTACTCGACATGTGCACCGCCAAACAGCTGCTCCTTCTGCCCCGCTTGCCTCTTGCAGGGCACCGGCAAGTGGACCATCCAGCAGGCGGCTGAGCTGTCGGTTGCGGCACCCACCATGGAGGCCGCCCTGGACGCTCGCTTCCTGTCGGGTGCGGGTTCTCGCCTGCTGGCCTTCAATCTGGCTATGCCAACATCAACGGCCTGTTGAGCGGACAGCCGGTGCATGTGCCAACCAACTGTTGGCGTCGCATGTGTGCACCCCACCTGTCCTGCCTGCACGGCACCAACCCCCAGCTCTGCCTCCCCTCTGCTTCCCTTCAGGCCTCAAGGACGAGCGTGTGGCCGCGGAGGCCGTGTACGCAGGCATCAGCGTGCAGCCGCCCGCGGCGGGCGCCAACGGCGTGGACAAGCAGCAGCTGGTGGCGGACGTCAAGGCGGCGCTGTTCGCGGCCAAGGTGCGGGTCACACGTGTTCTTCTGTGGGCAATAGATGGGTTGGGTGGGCCTCCCTCATGACAGGCAGATGCCCGGTGCAGTGCAAGGGGCGAGTATTGAGCGGCTGAGCGGGTTTGGTGTTGGCGTGCCGGCCTGCTAATCGCCGATCCTGACCCGTTCGCCGCTCCTTGCCACCCCCTCTCCTTTCGCTGCCGCAGGTGTGCAGCTACGCGCAGGGCTACAACATCATCCGCGCCAAGAGCCAGGAGCAGGGCTGGGACATTGACCTGGGCGCGCTGGCCCGCATCTGGAAGGGCGGCTGCATCATCCGCGCAGGTGTGTTTTGCTGGGATGCGGAGCTCTTCAGGGATATGCAGGGTGGAGGGCTGCCGCTGGTAGGCCTTTGCAGCTTCATCCCCTGTTGCTGCTCGTGCACGGTATTGCGTGCCCGATAGCATCCCCTGGTTTCGAGCCCCATTTGACCGAGCTTCGCATCCCCTGTCCCTTCCGCCAATGCCCTCCTCCTCCTCCCTTCTGCTTCTCCTCCCCCCAGGCTTCCTGGACCGCATCAAGCAGGCGTACCAGCGCAACCCGGAGCTGCCCAACCTGCTGGTGGACCCCGCCTTTGCCAAGGACCTGGGCGAGCGGTGAGCACGGCAGCGGTGCTTTTGTGTGAAGGTGATGGTATGCAGGCAGTTAAAACCGATGTTCGCAAGGTGCACCGGGCTACTTTCACTGGCCTTGCGACCTACTGTGCATGGTCGTCTGGCCAGTGCCATGTGTGATGCCACGCCCACACTCACCACCCCTCCCTCCCCCTCCCACCCTGCCTGTCCTGCCACGCAGGCAGGCCGCCTGGCGCCGCGTGGTGCAGCTGGCGGTGGGCGCCGGCATCGCTGTGCCCGGCATGACGGCCTCGCTGGCCTACTTCGACACGTACCGCCGCGGCCGCCTGCCCGCCAACCTGGTGCAGGTGGGTGGCGGGGTTGTGGGCGGGCGGGCTTGGGTTTTGTTTTGGTGCACGCATGGGAAGTTGTAATGCGCAGCGGCAAGCTGGCAGATTTGGCAGCCGGCGCCGCTCACGACCACCCTTGTCACCTTGCTCCCCGCCTCCCTCCCCGCCTCCTGCACCGCAGGCCCAGCGCGACTTCTTCGGCTCCCACACCTACGAGCGCACCGACGGCAAGGAGGGCTGGTTCCACACCGTGTGGGACCCCACCTTTGGGTGAGCGCACTTAAGTTCATGTGGGAAGTCGTGTACAGCTGGCTGGCTGGGCGTCTGCAAGGGTGGCATGCATTCAACCGCATTCNAACATGCAGCACTCGCTCGGCCTGTCCACCGCTGGTCCTCCGGGCTCACCCTTCTTCCCCACCCCCACCGCGCAGCTCCTCCGACTCCATCACCACCACCGGCTACAACCAGTGAGCGCCCGCTGAGGCAATGGCGCCGGCCCAGCCGCCAGCCGCCTTACGCACCCCAACAGAGCGGGCCAGTGGTGCCCCAAACGCGACCCGCACACACCCCGCGCACCCACGTTCCGGCACAACGCATGATAGCGCTCCTGCTCCCCCCTGTTTCTCCTGTCTGTTTGTAATTTTTCAGTAGCTCTGCCCTGCTGACTGCTGCCGAATTTGTTTGCTAGTGTGGGCCCCCTTAGCCTTCAGACACTGTGCGTCACCCCCTGCCCAGCCGCCCAGCGGCACCCCCTGTGCTTGCGCCTCAGAACTGTCCTGCACCGCCGCCACTTCCCATAACAAATATAGCATGGTCATGTAAAGTGCAGTGGCACCTTGCCCCAGTAAAGGAGGCCTGAATGGCACGTGGGGACGGCGACGGCGCAGCAGCGGCAGCGGGCCGCCCTGCTGTCGAGGGCGATGATCGCGCGGCCCGGCTCGTTATTCAGTTTCGGCGGCTCGTTCTGAGCCCAGGCGGGGCCCCGAGCGGCTATGGAAGCTTGTTGAACCGAGTGATTGGCTCCATTATTTGCTCGGAAGGCTTGCAGCCCGTGTACGCGCACCGGGCGCTGATCCGCAACCATGGGTGAGTGGTGACTGGCGTCTCGCAGCTTGGGAGGGGCGCAGGCTTCCTCCCGGCAGCCCTGCCGGTCGTGGTGCGCACCGCAGCCCCCCGGGCTCTACCGACATCACCGCGAGCATAGCACATGTTCACCTGTCGCACGCCGCGTTGGGCGGTGCTGCCGGCTGAACTGCTAGCCACACCGTCGCCGTTGCCGCCTGCCGCCGCCGCCAGCCACCTTTGCCCCGACACAGCCTGCCTGCGCCTTGCTTTCACTGCAGGCATCCCCAAATTCTTCCGATGGCTCTCCGAGCGCTACCCGCTGATCAACCAGCCGGGTGGCGCCACGGTGGTGCCCATCATCGGTGCGTTGCTGGCGTTCAGGAGCCGGCGCCTCTGTTCTGCTGCTGCCGGTCTTGCTCTTGCCCAGACCTGCCAGCAATGCTTGCAGCTTGGCAGCAGCTCGGAGCATGTGCGCTGATGGTGGTGTATTGTTGATTGCTTCAGAGCCATTGTGGTGGCCATGCTCTGGTTGATACCATACATGCTGCTGAGCACTGCGCACCCCTCCCGCCATGCCCCGACTGCTTGCAGACAATCTTTACCTGGACATGGTGAGTGGAGAGGATGCAATGGGATGCTGCTGCCAGCGCATTCGTTCTTAAACAGCTGAAAGCTGGAGCCTGGAGCAGCATGAGCTGCGTTCCTTGCCCATGGCATGCCAGCCAGCCGCCGTTTTGTTCACGTCGTGTTGTCGGCCAGGCGGCCAGCGTTCTAGCTTGCATGCCTGCCTGCTGCTCCCAACTGTTTCCTGCGGCAGGTCGCATCCCCCTACCGACCTCCTAACAAAACCCTGCCCTCCTCTCCGCTGCCACAGAACGGCATCATCCACAACTGCACGCACGGCAACAACCCGGAGGTGAAGCTGACGGAGGAGGAGATGATAGTCAAGATCTTCACCTACCTGGACAAGCTGTTCCACATCGTCAAGCCGCAGGCGCGCCTGAGGGGGCGGGCTTTTTATGGACTTGCACACGAGCCGTGCAGTCTGCAGGCTACATGTGGGCCTGGCGTTGTGTGCACAGCAAGGCTGGCTGCAGGCGCTCGATGTGGGCATGGAGCTGCTTATGGGGCCATGCTTGTGACAAATTGGCATGCTCGCCTCCCTGGCCCTTCCACTAATGCAGAAGCTGCTGTTCATGGCCATTGACGGCTCGGCGCCACGCGCCAAGATGAACCAGCAGCGCGCACGCCGCTTCAAGTCAGGTGCACAGGCGACGGCTGCTGTGTGGGATGAAGAGGCAGCAGCCCATGTTGGCAGACACGGATGCTTTGTGTCAGGCTCTGTGCAATCTTGGTGGCCATGCATGCTGCTGCTGCACCTACATCCCTACAATGCCTCCTGACCATTGCTCTGCCATGCCCTCCTGTTGCAGCCCGCGAGGCACAGGAAGCGATGGAGGCGGCACAGCGGCGCGGCGAGCCGGTGCCTGATCCCGAAACGCGCTTCGACTCCAACTGCATCACTCCCGGCACACGTGAGCAGAGGGGTGCTGTGGCTGCTTGTGTTGCAGCTGTTCACACGCCAGCTGGGAGCAGTGCAGCCACACTGTGAGGCACCCAGGGGCTCGTACCCACCCTGACCCTCTTGTCCTGCCCCAAACCGCTCCTGCAGCTTTCATGGCGCGGCTGGGCGCCCACATCCGCTTCTTCATCCGCAAGAAGATTGCGGAGGACCCGGCCTGGCAGAAGCCGACCATCATCTTCAGCGGTGAGGGGGCTGGAGGGGGCTGGATTTGGAGCAGCACTACTCTATGTGTGCTGTGTATTGGAATGCCTGCAATGGCGGAGCATGTGAGTGCTGGTTGGCACATGTCTGGCTGGGCGCCACGACACGCCGAAGCCATGCCGCCCAGCTCATTCTTTTGCCCGTGTTGCCCCGCAGGCCACGACGTGCCGGGCGAGGGCGAGCACAAAATCATGGAGTACATCCGCTGGCAGGTGCGCTGGGCCCGCTGTGGTCTGCTCTGTGGTGGGCAACCGAGGTGGGCGTATGCCGGTCGTTCAACTCTTGCCTCTTTGCGTGCCGCCTGCATGGGGGTGCCCACTCACTCGCTCCCGCGCTCCTGCTTTGCCCTGGCGTTTTGCAGAAGCGGCGACCCGACTACGCGCCCAACATGCGGCACTGCCTGTACGGCCTGGATGCCGACCTCATCATGCTCAGGTGGGCTGGGGAGGCTGCTGTGACTGATTGCGCCTGGGTACTGCCGGCAGTTGGACGCCAGTCATCGCTGCAAAGCTCGCTGTTCCCGCTCCATGATGATTAGGTCTGTTGCTCTGCACTGCTCACCAACCATGTCCTCCCTTTGCATGCACCGATGCCTCCTCCTCCCCCTCCCTGCCTACCCCCCTTCCTCCCAGCCTGGTGACCCACGAGCCCCACTTTTGTCTGCTGCGAGAGGTGGTGTCCTTCACGGGTGGCGGCCGCGGCCAGCCGGCCCGGGAGGTGCTGGACAACCCCTGCCAGGAGCACTTTGTGCTGCTGCAGATCGGGTGAGAACCAGGGGCGAGGGAGGGGCTGATGCTGCAGGCTGCTGCGGGCCTGCACGTTAGCATGTAGAGGGGAGCGCAAATATTGATAGCCTAACAGGCTTGGCAAGTCGGTCGGCACTCTTGCATCACCCGCCCATCACCCACCCACTTTACGCCTGCCCCACCAACCCTAACTGCCCCCCACCCACCCACAGCCTGCTGCGTGACTACTTTGACGCCGAGTTCCGCACCGCGCTGGAGGGGCGCCTGCCCTTCCCCTACGACCTGGAGCGAGTGGTGGACGACTTTGTGCTCTTCTGCATGTTGGTGAGGGGAGGGGTGTGGGACAGGACTGCAGGCCTGTTGGTCCTTGCATGTGCTTGACAGCGCTGGTCATGCTGGCGAGGGGCTGGAAAGGGGTCGAGTTGCAGGCTGCCCTCATGGCTAGGAGCAGCCCTTTGATATATGGCACAACTGTGGCACTGAGCCGCCATTCCGTGCACGCAGGTCGGCAATGATTTCCTGCCACCGCTGCCCACGGTCGACATCAATGAGGGTGAGGCGCTGCGGTGATTGTTGCTGTGAATTGAACCCACCAACTGCTCTCTGGCCTGGCGTCTCTGGTGCAGCCTGCATGTCGCTGCCATTTACTGGCCATGCAGCGACTCCCGCGAGCGCCTTCCATCGTCCGCCCCTCCCCCTCTCACAGGCTCCCTGGACGCCATGTTCGCGCTGTACAAGCAGCTGCTGCCGCAGCTGGGCGGCTACCTCACCCACGCCGGCGAGCTGAGCCGCGGCCGCCTGGAGACCTTCATGCGGCACCTGGCAGAAGCTGAGGCGGATGTGCTGCATGCACGCGCAGAGGTGGGATTGATGATGGAGGCAGCCGACCCTGTTTTGGCAGTGGTATGGGGTCGGCAGTTGGCAGGCATGTAGGGTGCGACGCCCTGTGTACTGGACCTTCTGGGGCTGGTTTCCTTGCCCCTCTCACCAAACATCAATCCCTCGTGCATTTCAACACCACCATCCCACCCTGACGCAGGATGCGGAGTCCTTTGAGGCCAAGCGGTCGCGGGGGCGGGGCGAGCGCGGCGGCGAGCCAGCCTGGGCCTCTGCCCGCGTGGCCGCCAAGCGTGGCGCGGAGGAGCAGGCGCGGCTGCAGAGCGAGATTGATGAGGACGACACGTTTGCGGTGAGGAGGGAAGGGAAGGGTGAGACACGTACTGTGATGATGGCTGTGATCAGTGTTGTGAGTTGGGCGCCGTGGCGCTAAATGCTGCCACCCGCGCTGGCCGCCTGTGCAGTTTGTGACAGGTCCTGGTTGCTCATCACCACTGAATTCCCTTGACTCGGCTGCCCCATGCTCTCCCCTCTCCCCGTCTTCCCCCTGCCTCCAGCTGGACATGGCCAAGCTGGCGCTGCAGGCGGAGGGTCACGAGCTGGAGCTGCTGGCGGCGGTGGAGGGGGAGAGCGAGGAGGAGGAGGAGGAGGGCGAGGAAGGTGAGGGAGCAGCAGGGCAGGGCTATACACTCGGAAGATGAGGGGGATTGTGCCGACCTGCATTGGCTGGAGCAGCGGCATCTGCATGTCGATGTGTTCTGCAGGTGTGTGCTGCCCCTCGCTATGCGCGCTCGCCTCCTCACCCTGTGCCCACCTGTCCTTCGCCCCGCCCCGCCCTATTTTCCCCAGGTGGCAAGGCCAAGGCAGCGGTGAGCGCTGAGCCCACCATGATGAGCCAGGAGGCGCGCAACCTCTTCCTCAATGGAGACAAGGACAGCGGGCTGGCGGCCTGGAAGGTGAGCCAGCGGGAGGGCGGGCTGGTAGGGAGAGCAGGCGGGGGGGAAGACAGGCTTTGGGCGACTGATGTGGGGCTGCGCATGGTAGGATTGTCTTCGAGCGGTCGAGCCACGCATGCACAGCCGCCTCATCAACTCTTCCCCCTGCTGCTGTCCCCTTCCCCTCCCTCTCTGGCTCAGTTGCGCTACTACCGCGAGAAGCTGCGGGTGTCTGGCGAGGCGGGGCGGCGCGCCGTGGTGGAGTCGTACATCCAGGTGGGTGTGAGGGGGGAGTTGGGTGGGTAACTGGGTGTGTGCAATGGCTGCGCAGGCTGAGCAGGGCGGAGGGTGGCTACAGCAGGGGTGGAGGGCGCAGCAGGAAACGAGGCCGAAATATGTCCAGCTGTCAAGTGGGGTGGGCACAGGCGCTTGGGCATGGTGACAAGGTACCCCGGCTCACGCACCCTTCCTCCACACCTGGTTGTCAACGACCACCTCGTCTGCACCTTCTCCTTTTCCTTCAACCTTCCTCCCCTACCCCCTCCCACCCCACCACCTCCCTCCCACAGGGCCTGCACTGGGTGCTGGAGTACTACTACCGGGGCGTGGCCTCCTGGAACTGGTACTACCCATTCCACTACGCGCCCATGGCCTCGGGTGCGCCCCCGCTGCGCCGCGCTGCGCTGTGCTGCGCTGTGCTGCGCTGTGCTGCGCTGTGCTGCGCTGTGCTGCGCTGCCTGTGTAACGCTGTACTGCAGCATGTCTGCCATGCATCCAACACATGCGCGTGCACCTTGGTCTCTTCTCTTCATGCCGCCGCATGCACGAGCTCTGCGTCGCTCTGCATACCTCCCCTCATCCCCACCCACCCCCTCCCCTCATTCTCCTGCCCCCCAGACCTTGTGGGSCTGGCCGCCATCAACGTGTCCTTCACCCYGGGCAAGCCCTTCCTGCCCTACGAGCAGCTGCTGGCAGTGCAGCCCTCGTCCAGGTGAGGTTGCACTCTGCGTGTGCTGCATTGGTATGGCAAGATGCTCTGCAGCCTGGCTTGCCGGCACTGCTGTTGTTCTGCACTTACTGGGGCGCCTGTGCTGCCCACATCTGCCCCACCCATGCAAGGCACTCCCGCCGCCCGCACCACGCAAGGATGCACACCACCCAACCGCCGCCCCTCCCTCCCTCCCTCCTCTCCCCTCTGCCCTCCTCCCCCTGCTTGCAGTTACCGCGTGCTGCCTGAGCCGTACCGTCCGCTGATGTGCGACCCCTCTTCCCCCATCATCGACTTCTACCCCACCGACTTCCAAGTGGACCTGGAGGGCAAGCGTGAGTGGGGGGCTAGCCTGGTTTTGATTGGCTTGTTGCCGCCTGCATGGGCAGAGCCACGTGGGTTGTCGCTGCAAGTTTCAGCTGGCATGGTGTGGCGGCATGACAAGGGGCTGTCTACCCGCCTCCTCGCCTGCTGGTCAGCATGCCGCCGCCTGCTTCTCACCCTGCTGCCCACCCCACCCTGCCGCAGGCGCGGACTGGGAGGGCGTGGTGCTCATCCCCTTCATCGACCAGGACCGGCTGCTGGCCGCCGCCGCCTCGGTGCCGCCGGGGCGGCTCAGCCCCGAGGAGCGGCAGCGCAACACGCTGGGGGACATCCTGGTGTTCTCCCACGCGCCGGGTGGGTGGCAGATCAACAGGGGGTGGTTCGGAGGGGCAGTTCAGAGAGGCAGTTCTTGGAGGCAGTTCATGACGTGTCTCTGTGGTGGTTTGTGGAGGTAGTTGATGGAGAGGCCGTCTCGTAGTGCTTGGTGTTGGTCGTGAAGTGCACCTGCCCTCTCTCTCCCCCTACACCCTGCCCACCGCCCTTGTCCCACCACGTTTTTTGCCAATTCCAGGCGGGGACGCCGAGACCGAGTTCTGCGCCTCCACCCTGCCCGCCCACTTTGCCTCGGTGGCGGCGCCCAACAGCCGCGCCGTGGCGCAGGCGGCGCCGCCCCCGCTGCCCGCCGGCGACCGCGGCTTCGTGCCAGAGGTGCGCCCCGGTTGTGGCCGGTGCTGGGGCCGGATTGGGGAGGGGGGCTTGACAGCCCTGTGTGGCTTCGATGTCCACTGCTGGCCCATCCATGCAGGTGGCTCATTGCATTTCCAAGACATTTACCCCAAACCAAACCATGCTGCCTCCCTCCCTCATCCCCCCAGTTTGTGGCGGGCACCAAGACGGGCGGGTCGGGCCCCCCCGGCTTCCCCTCCCTCACCACCATCAAGTCGACTGCAGAGCTGCGCAAGATCGGCGTCAACGTGTTTGGCATGGCCAGCCGCAAGGAGTCGCTCATCCTGCAGCTCAAGGTGAGGGGGAGGTGGGGGCAGGGCAAGGGCGCTGGGGGAGGATGCAGCAGTCGGCTGGCAGGGTTGAATGCATGTGGTGCCGGCCTGACAACACACTGCACCAGCTGTGCTGCGCTTCTGTCCCTTCCTGATACCAGCGTGCACCTGTTTGCCCATCAATGACTCACGCATGGTTCCGCCACTGTGCCCACCGCAGGGGCTGGCCAGCCAGCTGGGAGGGCAGCAGCTGAGCGCGGGGCAGGTGGCGGGGGCGCTGCTGGGCCAGCGCTGCTGGGTCAAGTGGCCGTACCTGCAGGAGGCGGTGGTGGAAGCAGTTAGTGATGCCAGTGAGTGGCGGAGTGGTGGAGTGGGGCTGGGCTGGCTTGTGCAGGTGGTGATTGGTGCTGATGGTGACGAATCGGATGCTCGCTCTGCTGCATATGCAGGGCAGGGGGAAGTGTGCCCTTTTTGCTGCCCTGAAACGCAGCAACGCTACACCGCTTTGCTTCTCCATCTGCCCACCAGCATGGAAGCACACCCACCCATCCACCCACTCTCCTCATCACCCGCGCCCCCCTTGTTTGTTCAGGCACAAAGGTGTCGCAGAGCGGCGGCACGGTGCGGCACGGGCCCGCTGAGGCGGGGGAGTGGCAGCAGGAGCGGCACCGCATGCAGCAGGAGTACCTGCACAAGCAGGTGGGTTAGTGAATGGCAGGCCTGCCGGCGGAGGGCAGTCAATCCTGCAAGCGGAAAGGGTGTTGTGTCGAGATGCAGGACATTGTGCAGCTAGCTCAGTGTAGGTGTGAGCTGGGAGGGTGTGCTGCACCGCCTTTTTTTCTCCCGCACAGCACCTGCCGTCTGCCAATGCGTCTCCCGCCGTTGCAGGGCGTGGACTGCGGAGAGATCACGCTGCTGCTGCACGTGCGGCCGTGCGAGGGGCTGGTGCGGCAGGTGAGCCTGCCTGCTGTCAAGGGCGCACACCTGTGCATCGCGTAGCGGGGCAGCAAGCCTGCTCCCGCTGGTGCGCCTGAAGGCGGTTGGCCCCGCATGCTCTGGTGAAATTTACAATGACAGCTAGCAGGCAGCAGCAGGGAGCGGGAGCGACAGCTTGCTCATGACATGTCCCGCACTGCAGGTCGACGGCACCATTGAGAAGCGGTTTGCCAAGAAGGAGGTGCTGTACCCCATGGAGGTGCGAAATGTGCTTCTTCTGATCGCCACCCAAGCCATGCTCTGGGCATGCAGCTGGCCCAATCCATTCGGCTACCCACCTCCTCGCCCTTGTGTTGTGTGGTTCAGTATTGGCCCAAGTCAGCGCCCAGAATACTAGTTATCATTCAAGCCTTTGCTCACACACCTGACCACCCCTGTGCACCCTCCCTCTGCACCCTCCCTCTGCGCCCATGTGCAGCTGGTGGTGCGGCGCAACCCCTCCCCCGACCCCCGCTTCCAGCCCGAAACCGCCACCGCCTCCCTGGTGTCGTACGACTTCAAGCCGGGGGCGCGCGCGCTGTTCCTGGGGCGCTCCCACTACGGCTGCATGGCCACCGTGCTGCCCGACGCCTCGGCTGGGCTCACCAAGAAGGTGGGCGGGCGGGGTGGGATGAGTTGGGATGGTGGGTTGGGCCTCGGTGGCTGCACTACCACAGCAGCGCCCCTACCAACCAGTGCATTCTGCATGGCAGGCGGACTGCACGGACAACCGCATCTCCCCCTGCCCCCTCCCCTTCCTGTCACCACAGGGCCAGCAGCTGGTGGCGGGCGGCGCGCAGCAGCAGCGCTCCGTGTTCCGCGTCTCGCTGGAGCCCGGCCCAACAAACATGAACACCATTGCGCAAGCAGGTGGGGCGGCTGATGGCGGGGCGTGCATGTGCAAACACGTTTGGTTGTCCATCTGCGTCATGTGTGCATCTTGGGCGATTGTGTGCATGCCAATGCCTTGCACCTCACCACCATGCTTACCAAACGCTCACTCCATCCATCCACCCCTCCACCGTGCACACAACCCTGCAGCCAAGCGCGTGCTGGGCAACATCAATGTGCAGTACAGCCCCAGCGGGCAGGTGGCGCGCCGGCTGGGCGTCTCCCACCGCACCCTGGGCCGCATGACGGGTGGGCGGGGCGGCCGGCCGGGGGGATGCGTGGCTGGGTGCCTGGGAAGGGGCGCATTGGGGCATGCATGCCCCTGCTGGACTTGGTCTCTTCTTTTCCTGCACAGTCATACCCACTGTCCCTCCACCGACACACCGTGCCCGCCTTTCCACGCTCCCTCCGCAGGCAACGTGTGGCTGCAGGCGGGCGAGGAGCGGCGAGACCGCGTGGACGTGGGCCTGTGCGTCAAAAACGGCGGCAAGGGGCTGTACGTCCCCGACTTTGCGCGCCCGCTCATGGAGGGCGGCGACGCCAAGGGTGAGGGGAGTGGGTGGGGTTGCAGAGCGGTGGTGGTGGTGGGGTGCTTGTTTGAGGCCAGCGTCCTTGCTGCGGGTGATGTGTGGATCACCTCTTGGGGGAGCTAGCGCCATGCAGGTCTCTACTGACTGACTCTGTTCCCAAAAGCCAGTGCATCCACCCCGCCTCCCATTGCTGCCACTACTGCCGCGCCCCGCAGGCTGGGCGTACAGCGAGTCGCTGGTGCGGGTGCTGGACGACTACCGCCGCCGCTTCCCCTGGCTCTGGGCGGCGATAGAGATGGATGCCTCGCCAGGTGGGAACTGGGGGCAGCGGAGAAGTGTGACGTGCTGGGCTGAGCGGTGGATCAGAGAGTGCTGTATGGGTGGCCCGCTGTGCAGACATCTGTTGTGCTCATGAGCTGTGATCACCCTGCGCTTGGAATTGTTCCACATGGTGCTGCTTCCCCCGCCTCTGCAGCTGAGTTCAAGCTGGACGACGTGCTGCCCGACCAGGAGCGGGAGCAGCAGCTGGAGCAGGTGCGGGCTGGGGCTGTGTGGCTGCACTGCACCAACATGGCCACACTGGCTGGCTGGGGAGGGTGGGGATGTGCATGTGGCCGCCTTGCTGTCCATAGGCGAGCAGGAACTGCTGGAGCCAGCCCACCAAACACACACCCCTGATGCCCCAAAGCCTCACCAACAACCCACCGCACCCCACCACCATTCTGCTCGCAGATAGCCGCACTGCGCAAGTGGCTGAAGGGTCTGCCGCTGTCGCGCCGCCCGCTGGTCAAGCTCAGCGCGCAGGTCGCGCCGGAGCCGGCGGTCAAGATGCTGCAGGCAAGGGGTTGGAGGAGTGTTGGGGCGAGTGCTGAGTCTGCTGTGTGCATTGCGCCGACCTGTGGATCGATGCCTGCGGTACTGCTGCAAATGAAAATTGGTGGTCAGGACCATTCCCTCCCCTCTGCTGCCACTTGCAGGCCGCGCTGCCGCCCCGCGCCAAGGAGCAGCCTGCTGTGGAGCTGGAGAATGTGGCTGCCACGCTGCTGCTGCCGCCCACAGGTCGGTGCTTTGCTGCGCTGTGCAGCCAGCACCGCGGCAGGCTTAGGGCCCAGCAGAGGCTGGCCATTGGTGGCAGACAGAGGGCCTCCATGCTGTGCCCGCTCACTGGCCTCCTTTGGGCTGCACTGGGCTGCCACTCTCCCACCAGCTGCTTCCGACATCTACTCCCATCACGCTTTCCTGCCTCACCCCTCGCCGCCTGGTGCAGAGAAGGGCGGCATGACTGCTGCGCTGGCGGGCGGCGTGTTTGACATTGGGGACCGCGTGGCCGCCATCACCGGCTCCGGTTCGCCGCCCTTTGGCAGCCGCGGCACTGTGGTGGGCACATATGACGACGCAGTGGAGGTGAGGAGGGAAAGGTGGAAGGCATGTGAGGTTGCGGGTTGCTGCTGTTACGGCAGTGCCATACCTGCTGAATTTTAGGACAGCCGGCCCCTCCACTCCTAGCCAACACCTCCCCACACCTGCCCCCTGCCCCCACTCCCTCCACAGGTTGTGTTTGATGCGGAGGTGCCCGGCGGCAGTGACCTGTACGGCCGCTGCAACGGCAACTGCGGCATGCTGCTGCCCTCCGCCGACCTGCTCAACCTCTCCAAGCCCTCGGCAGTCAAGGCGGAGGGCCAGCACGCCCCCAGGGTCGTGCGCMCCGCCCGCCAGCAGCAGCAGCCGGGGGCGGCCGGCGCTGGACCCAGCGGCCAGCGGCGCCAGCAGCAGCCCAACGCAGCTGCAGCGCTGCAGGCGGCAATGGCAGGCCTGTCTGGCACGCCGACCCGGGCATCCACGGGAGCAGCAGGCGCGCCAAATGGCACCACCAGTGGCAGCACACCCGGCGGCAGCAAGCAGCAGCCCCGCATTCCCGACCAGCCCAACGCCAAGGGCTTCGCCATGGGGCGTGGCAAGGCTGCTGCCCTGCCGCCTGCACTGCTGAAAAAGCAGGGTGGTCCAGCGGCAGCAGGCGCGCCTGGCGCACCCCCCAGCCCACAGGCACCAGCAACTGCTGTCCCCATGGGGCAGGCGGCCGGCAGCATGCTGCTGGCGCAGCTGCAGCGCTCCGCCTCCACCCACAACCAGCAGCAGGCACAGGCGCCCGCAGCACCGCCGCCCCCTGGGGCCGCGCTGCTGCAGCAGCTGCAGCGGGGTGTGGTGCCTGCCCCTCAGCAGCCCCAGGGGCTGCCTCCACCTCCAGGCGTGCTGCCCCTGGTGCCATCGGCGCCGGCGCTGACATACCAGTACCCTCCGATGCTGCCGGGGCCGCCGCCGCAGGAGCAGAGCGTGCCGCTGAGCCCTCCTCGCGTGCCCTCTATGCCACCGGGCCAGGCCCTGCTAGCGCAGCTGCAGTCGCCAGCCAAGGCAGCACCCCTGCCAGCGGCCGCAGCCCGCCCCCGCCCCCGCCTGCCGCCCCCGCCCGGCCTGGCCCCCGGCAGTGCGCTGCTGCAGCAGCTGCAGCGGCCTGCGGCACCGCCCGCGCCGCAGCCGCAGCCGCCTCCACCGCCTGCTCCCGGCATGCAGCTGCTGTCGCATCTGCAGCAGGGTGGCCAGGTGGCTCCCGCAGCACCTGCGCCGCCCCCTGCCGCGCCCGCTGCCACCTTGTTGCAGCGCCTGCAGGCGCCCGCAGGCCCGCCAGCCCAAGCACCTGCTCAGCCCCAGCCGCCAGCGGCTGCACCTGCAGACCTCAGCAGCCTGTGGCAGCGCCTGCAGCAGCAGCACACGCCTGCTGAGGCGGCCGCAGCAGCGGCGGCAGCCCCTNCCCCTCCAGCCGTTCCCGCTTCGCTGCTGGCCCCGGTACCTTCTGTGCCCACAGCGGCAGCCCTAGCCCACGCCACCCCTCCGCAGCCGGTAGCTGCAGCCCCGGCTGCACCCAGCGCTGGCGCCGTTCCCGCCCCCAGCGACCTCTGGGCCATGTTGCAGAACGCAGGCCAGAAGAAATGAAGGCAGCCAGCCAGGACCCGTTAAAGCCAGCTGACTCGCGACTTGACCTTAGCAGGATGCCACCCCCACCGCAACCAGACTGTTTTTGGCCGCTCTCATGCTAAATCATGTTGCCGTTCATTGCTGCTCTGCGTTGATTGCCTCTGCTCCGCGCTGTGTACGACTGCCCTTGCCCAATTCTTTCTTTGCCGTTGCAGCTTGCACTCCACCCACCCATGTGGGTTTGTGTTCAGCTGCAATACGTGTCTTTTGTACAACATGCCAGCCCCTCTGTAACAGCATGCTTGAGCACAGCAGAGTTGACGTCAATACACATGTCCGCAACAAGAAAGCACTGCACTTTCTATTTGGCCTGTTTGGCCTGGCCGTGCACGGGTGCGGCAGGCTGCTCCGCCGGCCGCTTGGTACCCCTCGTGGCCTCCACTGCTGGCTGTTGCGCTGCTGCCGCTGCCGCTGCTGCCTGCCCACCTGCCGGCGCTGCTGCTGCTGGTCCCCCAGCTGCTGCCGGCGCTGCCACAGGCAAATCCATCGCCCCCTTCCGCACCAGCCGCTGCATGACCCTACGGCAGTGCTGCAAGTTGCGCTGCGATTTTGCTTCTGGTGCGTGAGGCTGGAACCGGCCCGCATGCAAGGGGCAGTACACCCGAGTGCGGTCGGGGTCCAGTGCAGCACCCGCCTGTGGGCAGTAGTGTAGGCAGGGACAACCCCGTGTCAGAGCGAAGCCCAGAGGACGGCATGACATGCTTGCAGAGCCTCCAGGGGCGCACATGCTAGGCAGACCTTGCACTTGCACCATTCAATCATAGCAGCCAGCAGAAGCATCGCCCAACCTGTTCACCTGCAGCATGGCGCACGGCAGGTGGTAGGTGCATTCGCACTCTGCCACATCACAGCCCATGGCGGCACCGGTGCGCCCACACTGACTGCAGCGCAGGAGGCGCGCCCTCCGCACTTCCTCGGGCACCCTGATGAACCCGTGCTGCGCCCCAGGCTGCCAAGGCGAGGAGGCGGCAGACGATGACTGAATTCAGTGTTGATNAAAAAAAGCCTGCTAGCGACGACAGTGGCCTCGTGGCTCTTTAAGGATCCCAAACAGGCAGAAACTTGAGTAAACCATAGGACGGCCTTCTGTGCCTGGCCTCCACACAAATCCGCCTCACGTTCTCCCCGACCCATTGCGTCTGGGCTGCGTAGGCTGCGCACAGCTCATGAACCATTGCGGCGCGCCGCTGCTTGGCAGTTGATACATTAAACTGCCTCAGCGGCCCGAGCGGCTCATTGGCCTCTGGGCCAAGGCGGCACAGCGCACAGCACGTTGGCGGGGCCCCACCCACTGCCGGTGAGCTGTGCTGACGAGGTGCCTGCTGCTGCTGCTGCTGCGCCTGCTGCCTCTCTGTCTGGTGCTGCTGGCGCTGCTGTTGCTGCTGCTGCTGCTGCTGCACAACTGGCTTTCGCACCTCTGGCTTCATCGCCTGCTGCTGCTGAGCCGCCGGCTTTTGAACCTCTGGCTTCGCCTGCTGCTGCTGCTGCTGCTGCTGCTTTGCCTGTGGCTGCTGTGGCGGAGCTTGCTGCTGCTGCGCGGCAGGCTGTGGTTGCGGCTGCATCTGCGCCTGCTGTTGCGTTTGTGGCTGCGACTGCTGCTGCTGACGCACCTCCTGCTGCTGCTGCGCAGCCACAACCAGAGGCTGTTGTGCCGGTGTCTTCGTCTCCACCTGGGCCTGCTGCTGCTGCTCCTGTGCTGGCGGCGGCTGCGGCGGCTGCTGACGCGCCTGCTGGTGCTCCTGCGGCTGCTGTTGCTGCCGCGCCTGTTGCTGCTGCTCCTGCGCTGGCGGGGGGTGTGCCTGGGGCTTCGTCTCCACCTGCACCTGCGGCTGGTGCGGCGGCTGCGATTGTGCCTGCTGCTGTGCCGCAGGCTGCTGCTGAGCTTGCACCTGTGCCAGCACCTCCTGCTGGGCCTGCGGCTGCTGCACCTCGCCCTGCGGTGCTACCGCTTCGGGCACGCTGCAGGAGGGTGCCTGCACAGCTGCGCCGCTGGTCGGCGCAGCGCTTCCCGCCGCAGGCTGCTCCACAGCAGGTGGCTTAGTGGCCGGTTCGCCACCGCCGGCCTTCTCCTGATGGCACCACCAGCGGCTTTCTTCAAAAGAAAGCTCAGCAGGCAGCGCTGCCATGCCTGCCGCTGCCAAACGTGCCCCTGGCGGGGGCTCCCGCAGCACAGCCAGCTGTTTAGCCATTGCTGCGGCGTCCGCCGCATCATCCCTGGCTTTTTCTCTCTTTCCGCCTGCAGTTGCTGCTCGAGGAGTTTTGCTTTTTCCGCCTCCTGCTGCTGCTGCGCCTGCTGCTCCAGCTGCTGCTGCGCCTGCTGCTGCACCTGCTGCGCTTGCTGCTGTGCCTGCTGCTGCACCTGCTGCACCTGCTGCGCCTGCTGTGCCTGCTGCTGCGCCTGCTGCTGCATCGATGGCGGCAGCGGCGGCAGCGGGTCTGACAGGATGCGCTGCAGGCGGCGCTGGCTGGGCTTAACCACCCAGCTGTTCCAAGAATCGTCCCACACGACGCGCAGGCTGCCCTCGCCCTTAGCCCACATGTCCTGCAGCAGGGTAATGGGAACGAGCTCGGTTGTGCGATCGCGGTTTTATCCTGGCTGAATAAAATGGCAGGTGACAATGCGTAGAGGCAGTCCCCAGTTGCAACTTAGACCCTCTTGAGGCAGTGTTTGTTCAGCAAAAGGAAGCAGTTCTGCCACTGCTGCAGCCCATCACAACCACGGCCCCCTCACCTCCACGGCCTGGTGGCAGACATCGACAAACTTCATGCCGAGCACTGCCTGCGCCGACCAGCGCTGCCGGGACATGCTGTTCATGCATGCCGCCAATTTGCAGATTGTCACCGGGCGGCAGCCGTCAGCAGCTTCGAGAGCGCCCGCATGAAGAGCGCCAGCGTCCTGCAGCATAGGGAGAATTGAAAACTGGAAGCTTTGTGAGCGGCCCCGTTGCTTGTGCGCAAAACGCGCCTGTGGTGTTCGAGCAAAAGGCAGATGGCAGCTGCGGTTGCAGCCAGCACAGAGATGGCTGATACTCACTCCTCCGGCAGCACGCACGCTCGCTTTGCAGCCTGCTGCCCTGCTGCTGTCGGTTGCTTGGGCTGCGACGCCACAAGCGCCTGCGGCTGCTGCTGCTGCTGTGCCTGCTGCGCCGGCAGTGCCAAGCTTTGGCCCTGCACCTGCGGCGTCTGCTGCTGCTCTGCCTGCTGGACTTGCTTGCAAAGTGGCAGCCCAGCAGGTGGCGTGGATTCGACTGCCTGGCCGGCTGCAAACGGCTGCAGCGCCTGTGTGCGTGCCACTTGAGGCAGGGGCTGCACTGCCACTTGCAGGGGCGTCTTGGGCTGAGCGGCTGGTAGCTGCAGCGGCGTGTGTGCCTGGGCCAGTGGGCGCTGCTGCTGCTGCTGCAGCTGGGGCAGCTGGGGCTGTGCCTGCAGGTGCGGCTGCAGCACCTGCTGGCAGGGCGCTGGCCCACCTGCCGCGACAGCTGCGTGAGGCAGGGCGGCGGGTGGGCTGACGCTCCTTGTGAGGTCAATCACGTCCTGCCCCAGCGGCTGTGTCCCCTGCTGCACATGCTGCTGTGCGGGCGCCCGCTGCACCGCCCACTGCTGCGGCAGCACGACCTGCTGGCCCAAGTGGGCCTGCGCCGGCCGCAGCTGTGCCTGTGGCTGCTGCTGCTGGGCCTCTTGCCGCTGGGCTTGAGGCAGCTGCGCCTGCTGCGGCACCAACAGCATCTGCTGCTGCTGTGGCGGTGGCACCTGCTGCTGTGGCNGCGGCANTCTGCTGCTGCTGCTGCTGCTGCGCTGCCGGCAGCCAGGCGCCCACATGGTCTGCCGGCAGGTCTGCATGCTCCAGGAAGCCCAGCTGCTCCGGGTGCGGCTGCTCCAGATCTCGCAGCAGCTTGGCCTGACCAAACTCTGCCAGCCAGGGCTGCAGGTGCGGCGCCCATGCGCGAGCCACCTTGAGGCGCCACGCCGCCGCCGCGGTATGCACGGGAGGCAGGTGGGCGAGCAGGGATGGAGCACAGGCACAGCCCGAGGATGCAACCAGGCAGCCTGCCCTAAAGCAGTGCCGCCTGAGGCAAGACACAAAACGCATCACATTTGCAAGAGCCATGCAATCCAAGTGCACTGCGAAGCACGCCGCCCTCGGCACTTGCATGAGCAGCCCAGCGGGTATGCCCCCACCTCTGCCAGGTCCCAGCCTTGGTGGCCGAGCCCCTCCTCAAAAGCCTTGCGCTCCTGCGGGGCAAGGCAGCAGCATCAGCTGGCAGAGGCTGTGAGCGGAGAGCCGTGTGCTGCCTGCACAGCCACGTACACTGCCACAGCTGCCCGGCACATTCAACAAACCTACACTGTAATGCANTCGACAACCGTTGTGTCGTGTTACCTGCCGCCCGCACTGCTCGTAGGCCGGCCCCTGCTCCAGGGTGTTGCAGTCCGACAGCATGCTGGGCAAGATGAAGCTGTCGCCATACANGCAGCAGCGGCGCGGGCACCGGNCGGCTGCGGTATGGGGACAGCAGGGAGAGACGTGGTTGGTTGGGCAGGATNGAGAACGGCCGCCCCAAGCGCTGGCAGGTTGGCTGGGNCAGCAGCCACGACCATGTGCCCCTCAACTGCAACTAAAGCACATCCCACCCTCGCACCTCCACACGCAGCGTCATGGTCNACGCCACCACAGCCGTCCTCCAGTGTGCGGACGCCCGTAACTCGGGCTAGGCGGTAGGTCCCCTTGGACTTGAGCCGTACGATGGCCCCCAGCAGGGGGCTGACGTGCGGCTCGCCGCGCTTGGTGCGCATCTCTGGCAAGCAGTTTGCGGGATTGATGTGCATCCACTGAGGTGCGGCCGGTAAATTTTGGAAGCAGCAACACCGCACCACCACTGCACAATGCAACGCTGGAAAGTCAGGAGACTCACCGCGCAGGGCCAACTCCAGCTGTCGCAGCGCTGCCATCTCCGACCGGCCTACAAACAGCTCAGCCAGGTTTCTGCGGTTGAGCAGCGCAGCCCGAATGCAGCCCGGCGGCACTGGCTGCGGTGCTGCTGGCGCTGGATGCGGGGCGGCGCCGAGCGGGGCCGCAGCGCCGCCGCCTGGCAGCGCTGCCACCCCCTGCATTGCGGCCATCGAAGGCCCCACAGGCCGGTTTGAGACTGCTGGCGCTTGCAGAACGCGGGTGGGGGAGGCAGGAAGTCTGGAAGCCGGTGCACGAGCCTAAGGGATGCCGGCGGGGCAAATTATTGCACAATTGATCGTGTTTACTTATACCTGTGTGATCCGCAGCAAGGCCCGGAAGGGGTGGGGCAATGCGGGTGCGGCCGTCCCCATGCAGGGCGTGAGCGTTCAGCGCTGCCTTGATGAACATACATGCGACTCCCGGAACGTTTCCAACCATTCGCCGGCGTCAACAAGCCCTCCCGTGCCGAGCCCCGCGAGCGGCACCTTCAATGGAGGTGTGCAGCTGCTGATCGTGGCTGGATGCTGCTTTCCAGCGTGTTATCAAACCTGTAAAGTGTGTTAAACATGCCGACACGCTTGCAAGCCTCCGCTTGACGACTTGCCCCGACCAGCTCTCTCGCTCGCCCTGTTTCCTCGCATCTCTCCTCAGCGGGTGGTGCCCAAGGAGGAGCCGTGGTACGAGGGCCAGCAAGGCCAGCGCGACCCGCCCGGTNCCGGSGGSNGGCGGCCTYCCCGCCGCTCGCCAGGGCGCCGCGGGCTGCTCGGAGGATGACAACTGCGTCATCTCGCTGCTGGACGACTCGGAGTCGGAGGACCTGAGCGATGAGGGCAACGAGGCGGATGACTGGGACGTTGAGGATGCCAGCGAGGACGAGTCTGATGCTGAGCCGTGCGCAGCCGGGCGGCCGGGCAGCGGCAGCGGCAGGCTTGAGCGCTCGCAGCCGGCGGCGGCGACAGGCGCAGCAGCAGGAGCGGCAGCGTGGGCCGACGGCAAGCCCGCTGCAGCAGGAGCGGAGGAGGCAGCCCCGCTGCTGCACTGGGAGGCATATCCGTCGCTGGCGCGGACGGCGGGAAAGGAGCCACCGGGACGCACAAGCGGCCTGCAGGTGGGAGGCCTGCTGCTGCAGCTGTGATGTTGCATGCTTGCTTTCACCGGCCTGTTTGCTGGCCAGCTCAGCATGCCACTTCCAGCAGAGGCAGTGTGGACTCGCAATGCTGCGGCTTCAGCAACTGCCCGACCCACTGCTTTGCAGAACCACAAGACCTGCCAGGGCGGCATTGTGGTGCAGATGGCGGTGCCGGCATCCACGGGCACTGTCTGCCCACACAGTGAGTCTTGCCATGCAACCAGCTGAATTCACCTTGGCTTGGCTGCTTGAGCATTGATGCAGCTGCCACTGATGACGCCCCGTTCCCTGCTGCCGCCCCACCGTGCGTGCAGCCGTGGGAGTGTTTTCCTGCCGGCAGGTTGCGGCGCGGGCGCGAGACGTGGGGCATGCCTGGCGGGCGCTGCACGGCATTGAGCGCGCCACCTGGGAGTCGTGTCAGGTGCGCAACAGGGCAAGCCAGCCGCGCCTGCTTCCGGCCTGCTCCTGTTGCCTGCCTCTTTTGGACAACGGAACAGCTGGCGCACCGCCACTGCCTCCCCTGCTGACTAGCACAAACGCAGCTGAGCAGCATCTGGCTGTTCGCCATTCCCTCTTTCTGCGCAGTGGGCCTACCCAGAAGCCGGCTATCAAAGCGATGCCGCGCTGCTGGCGGCCCTGCGCCCGCTGACGCAGTTCAGGCAGCTGCGCGCCGCTGTGCGGCAGCTCTTCCCGCCGCCTCTGTCGCTGCGGCAAGGCCGGCCGCGCGGGGACCGCAGCAAGAGCAAGCGGGGGGACCGCAGGGAGCGGCTGCACGTGCACTGGCGCCACCGGGCAGTGCACGTGGATCCCGACCACACAGCAGTGGACAAGCTGATGAGCGCAGCGGCGCTGAGCGGCTCGAGCATTCGCTTCAGAGGTGGGCGCTGGGCCAGGAAGTTGATGTTGCAGCGTGTGCTCATTGCTGCTGGTGGCCGGTTTGAGCCCAGCTTTCAGTGCTCCCACCGCATCTCTTGTTTGGCGTGCCTGTTCGGGCGTCGCTGCAACACCTCCCTTGCTGCCTCGTCTTGCCCTTGCTGCCTGCAGCCCAGGACTTCCAGCTGCTGGGCTGGAAGGGCGGCCGGGAGCATGTGCCCCGCCTGCTGATCACGCTCTGTGATGGCGCAGAGCCGGCGGCGCAGCAGGGCGCGTCGCCGCTCAGCCCGGGCAGCAGGGGTCGCTCCCCGCTGGAGGTGGAGTTTGGAGTGCTGGGCAGGGACGGCGCACGCATGGCGGTGAGGTGTCTCTGCATGCAAGTTGTTGGCATGTTCTGCAATGGCCTGTTGTCACGGATGCTACTGGGGCTGCCGGAGTTTGCAATGCGCAGTTGGCTTGGTTAAGACGGCTGTCCACACATTGCCTGCAGTTGTTGTTCAGTTCTGGTCGTAACGAAGGATGCCTTGTCCCCTCCCTCTCTCGCAGACCGCCAGCGCCGTGCGGCTGCTGAGCCGGCTCTCACTTCGGGCGGGAGACGTGCTGCGCTTTCGGCCGGCGCCAGCTGGAGCCGCCGGCGTTGGCGAGGGCCGCCTGGCTGCGCAGCTCACTGTGGTGCGGACACAGGAGGAAGAGCAGGAGGCAGCAGCGGCGCCGGCAGCAGCGCAGGGTGCGGCAGAGGGCAACAGCGGCGGCCATGCGGGGTCCCACCGCCGCAAGGGCACGCCAGCCCGAGTGGATGGCGGGCTGCGCTGGGTGGGCGATGCCGCTGATGGGGCACCGCCTGAGGGAGCTGAAGTGCCGGCGGCAGGGGCGCAGCCTCTTGTGTGCGCCAACTGCGGCTGCACGGCGACGTACGCGTGGCGGCCCTTCCCCGGCAGCAAACGCAAGAAGCTGTGCGGCACATGCCGTGCCTACTGCGACAACCATGGCGGCAAGATGCGGCCGCCCCACCTGTGGGTGCCATGGAAGCCACGGGAGGTCAAAACGGAGCGGCCAGAGGGGGCAGAGGGCATGCAGCAGGAGCCGCCTGCCAAACGGCAAAAGGCGGACCAGCCGGCGGCCCCACCAGCGGGTGCTGCGGCCCAGGCCACTCCCGCAGCTGGCACCCCACCAGCCCGCCAGCAGCAGGGCATGGAGCAGCAGCAGCAGCAGCAGGCGGCTGAAGCGCCAGGGACTGCGCCCCCAGCAGCAGCAGCAGCGGCAGCCACGCCCCCTGCAGCCGCAGCGCCGCCAGCAGCGGCGGCAGCAGCCACACGCAGCGATGGCCTGCTGCCTGCGGATGCCAGCNTGGGAGCGCTGCCACGCCCGGCTGGACGTCCTGCTGTCGGAGTGTGGCGTGGATGACCTGGACGCACAGGCAAGCCTGGCTGGCATGCTTTTGGGTACAGGAGAAGGAATGGGGTGGGCTGTTTGGTTGACAGGCCCCAACAGCCATGCACACACGGTCCACGGGTCTTCACATTGTGATCAGAGGAGCTGCACGCTTTGCAATCGTACATGCAGGACTTCAAGTTTGCGCTGCTGGGCATGCCGGAGGAGGTGCGGCGGAGCCACTTCTTGGAGATTCAGGCCCGGCATGCGGAGGGCAAAGTGGCACTGGCTTGCCGCTGGGTGGCGCGGGTGCTTGGCAAGTAGGTGAGAGTTCGCGAGTGCATTGCAAAGTGTAAATGTAACCATCAACATCCGGAAGACAATAAGGAGGATGAATACAACAGAAAGCAATGAGGAGCTGGGTTGGGAAAATGTCGGCGGCATGCTTCGCCACAGCGGCGGCGGCGGCGGCGGCCAAAGCCGGCTGGGCTGCCGCCCCCTGCCAGTCGCTCCCCCGATCCCACGCGTGGACCGTGTGCTTCTCATCAACAGCCCGCCCCGCAGAGCTGCTGCTCGCGCCTGTTGTTGCGCAAACTTGGCCGACTTCCTTGAAGCCTCGGCAGCCGCTGGTGCGATCAGGCAGGCCGCTGCGTTCCCCTCGCGCGCCGGCGACTTCATTCGGAACCCGCCGGCCACGAGCCGCCGCCGCCTCCCGCCTGCCGCCGTCGCCCGCACCTCGCCGCTCAACAGTCTGCGCTGGCAGGGCCGCGCCTGCAGCAGCATGGCGGCCATGGAGCAGGTCAAGGGGCAGCTCACGCTGTTTGACCTCAAGAAGGTGGTCAGCAGCAAGCAGACGTGAGAGCATGCCTGGCAGAAGGGGAGGCGGCATGGTTGGGGGTTTTGCCGCCGCTTGTTGGTCGCATCGCCATGGCAGGCTTCAGCTGCCATGACCTTGCTGAGTGCACCATGACATTGCGGTATCTACCGTCGCGATGCAGATGGGGCATGTTTACACAGGAGGAGCTGCAGCAGCACTACACGGTGGGTATGCAGGCAGTCCTGCTAGGCGGGGGTTGCTTGCCGTTGCCTTGCCGCCAGTTTGCTGCGCAGGCCCGCCTGTTCTGTCGTTGCTGCCGTCGCTGCCACACATGTGCCCATGCATGGAAAGCGCCACCCCAACAATCTTCCCCTTTCTCTTGCCCTGCAGGTGCTCCTAGAACCGTCCACATCCAAGCACAAGCTACTGCACGTGCTGCGCAAGCTGGACTGCTACCGCCTGCAGCTGGCAGACCTGAGCAGCACCCACATCGGGCGAGCAGCCGCCACGCTGGCGGTGCACCACCCCCAGGAGGTGCGTGCTGGGCCATGCAGCAGGGCAGGAGAGAGGCCGCAGTGCTGCACGCAGTTGCCGTGCCCGCCAGCCTTCCCGCCTCCGCACAGGCGCCGCCTGCCACTGGCCAGCCAGCCCCTGCAGGATAGCTCAACACCCCCTGTGCATCTCTGTTCTGCAAAAGTTGCACCAGCAAGCTGATTCAGAGTGGCACCCTTTCTGCCGCCACCGCCACAGGAGGTGCGCCGCCTGGCGAGCGCGCTGGTAGACAAGTGGCGGGCCTCGTTTGATGCGGAGCTGTTTGCGGAGCTGCCATACGATGCAGCAGCAGCAGCAGAGGCGCCGGAGGGCGATGCAGCAGGTGGGTGGGTGGTGAGGGGGTCGAATCTGCTGGCCGTTGATCCCACTTCACCCCGCACACATGGTCTGGCATGTGTGCACACCTTAAACGCCCAGGCATGCCACGTGCAAGTTGGATTTCAAGCCTCGGCTTAGCCGTTTACTTGCGTTGAACAGCTTACCGTGCTTACCAATCATGACCCTTGACTGCTCTCTGCTTTCTGCCCTACCTCAACTCCCGCAGAGTTCCAGGTGGTGGCGCCGCCGCCCCCGCCGCCGCCCCCCGCAGCGCAGCCCACGCGGGTGCAGCCGCCGCGCAAGGAGCGCGCCCAGCGAATCAAGGTGCAGCTGCTGGGTGCAGAGGGCAGTGTGCTGTTGGCACGGCTGGTGTTTTGTGCATGTCATGTCTGCTTCCATGGTTGGCACTGCTGATAACACCCGTCCTGCTTAGTCGCCTCATCTGAAGTTTCCCTCTCACCAGCCCTGCCCATCTCCTTGCACTCCCACAGGAGGAGGAGGCGTACCTAGACGGCAGCGATGCCGAGAGCATCAGTGAGAGCGAGAGCGAGGACGAGGCGGACAGCGGGGATGAGTGGAAGCCGCCCGGCGGCGCGCGGCGCAAGAGCGCCAGCGGCCGCGGCAGCCCGCACAAGCCCACGCCACTCAGCCCTGGCCAGGACCCCAAGCAGAAGAAGCTCTGTTGGGGGCCGCAGGGGCTGCAGAGCGCGCCCAGGCAATGAGCGGCCGCCGGCGCTGCTATGATACGTGCAACAACCGCTTGCCCACACACATGCTCACGCCGCCCCATTTTTCCGTGCTCCGCCTGCTTGCTCTGCTCTGGCTGCTGTGACTTCACATCTTCTTACCCATTTCACTGCGCATTCAACTGACTTTGTACATTGTAAACTGACTGAGACGCGGCAGCGGCATTTGGCCGCCTAGTCAGCCGCAGCCGCCCATGCTAGAGAGGAAGCTCTGGTTGATCCATCTGGAGTTTGTATTGATCGCACAAGGCCCAGACGCCATGGACTCGCCCACAGCCTCCCAGGGCACGCAGGACGCAGCCGCGCCCGAGGAGGCGGCCGTGGAGCGAGCCTCCCTGCAGCTACTCTTCTGTACCAAGCAGCAGGCAGCCGCTCTGCTGGCTGTGCAGCAAGGCGTCCAAGGCAGGCTGTGGGCCCCGGCGGGGCTGGGGCTGCCTCTGCCCGCCGCCGGCGCTGGCTCACTCGTACCAACCGCTTTGATTGATTGCAGAGCGCCTTGACCTGCTGCACGGCCTGTTCATTCGGTTCAAGTACCAGGGGCGCTACCACCTGCGTGCTGTGGAGGGCGTAGAGCAGCATGGTGCAGGTGGAACCGCATTTATGGTGCAGGTAAGCCGGCCGCTCATGAATGGCAGGCAACCCTGAGTTTTCACACCGCTCTGAATGCCGCCCAGGCCACCTGACCCTCCTCCTGCCCACAAGCGTTGCAGGCGCCAGACAGCTTCAGTGATGCCTCGAGCGCAGGCACGCCCCTGCCGCTGCGCCGGATTTCTCTGGCCTCTGTGTCTGGCACCAGCCCTCTTGACGATTCGATCTGGGATGTATGTGGCGCGGAGGAGGTTCAGGAGGTTCAGGAGTGGATGCAGCAGCACAGGCAGGCGCTGCTGTTGCATGAGGTGAGGGCAGGGCAGTCCAAACGGCAGCGGGTGTCTTTCTAATCCTGCGTCTGAATCTGCAGCAGCAATGCCTCAAACCTAGGCCCATACTGCCCTTGCAGGTTGCAGCGGCAGCGTGGCGCCGGCATGTTGCGCTGAGCTGGCATGCGCAGCATGGGCAGCAGGCCCCGGCAGAGCAGGCACAGCACGTGCCGCTGCTGCTGGCACAGCTAGCGGACGCAGGCGGTATTGCTAGTGCCTCCCGCAGCTTCCCCTTGAAGGGCCACAGCACCTCTTTTGATTCGGCAGGAGTGGAGCAGCCCCGCATGCTGCTTCCCCCGCCTAGCAGCCCGCCGGCCGGCAGCACCACCATTGGCGTTGCGCCGGCTGTGCCCTGTGCTGGGGCCCCAAGCAGGCAGCCAGCTTTGGCGGGAGGCCTGGAGGCTGCCAGCCAGCATGCGGACAGCCGCCATGAGCAGCAGCATGAGCAGCTGGGTTTGCGCATCTCCACTCGGCCAGTGGCGCTACCAGGGCATGGTGGGCAGCAGGCTAGTGAGCATCCAGCGGTGGCCTCAGCAGAGCGGGACACGCCACGCCGCCGCCAGCCGATTGTGTGGCAGCCGCAGCCGCAGCCCACCACTGGCGAGCCTGGATGTGCGCCACCTAGCGCGGATGAGCTACAGCGGCTGTCTGCACGATTCCTACGCTTTCACTGCCAGCCAGGCGCCGCAGCACCCAACGGCCATGCCATGGCGCCGCCCCTGCACCGCAACCCATACCCCAACCATTCCATTGAAGCGGCAGCGCCCTGCCACATGCCGAGTGAGCACGGGGCCCGTGCTGCAGCTGTGGCCACACCCGCGGCATTCGATCCGTCAGCACCCAACCTGCCACCTGGATATGACGGCAGCCTGAGCTCAGCAGCCGCCGCAGCAGATGCTGGGCGCTCTGTGATTGCTCTGCCAGGGGCAGTCGGGCTACGCATCAAGGCCCGGCTGCCGCCTGAGCTAGCCACCATTCAGGAGCAGCAGCAGCCGCAGCAGCTGGCTCACAGGCCTTCTGCCAGCCTCCCAACCAGCCCCTTGGCGCCAGCCCATGCAGTGCCCAGCCTCTGGGCAGCTAATGGCCTGCTGCCCCTGGTTATGCCAGCTACCACTGCAGCTGGGCCAGCGACAATGCCAACCAGCCCAATGTCTCCTGCAGTGCAGCAGCTGCTGTTTCATCCTGCCCACGCAGCTGCAGCACAGCAGGAGGCAGCGCTTCAGGCGCTGCTCAGCTCCGTGCCTGCTGCCCATGCCAGTGCACACGCACATGCAGGCCTGCCCGCAGCAACCGGCTGGGGCGCTGCTCCACCAGCTGCGCACCTGACGGCCTTTGGGCAGGCGGGCTTGGCAGCAGGGCCTCAACTGCATAACATCAACATACCATCAGCAGCCGCAGCGGGCCGGAACCGCCAGCCACTACATACGCCCAGCAGGGCTCGGCAGTTTGCTGCAACCCCTGACGTCAACCAGGCGGCAGCCTGGAGCCCTCCCCGAGTCAGGAAGGCCGCAGCAGTGTGGGACAGGTCAGCTGGGCCTCGTGGCAGGCACTACGCACCTCATGAGTGGCGCACCGGCCGCAACCGCAGCCGCAGCGCCAGCCCTGGGTGGGACCGCAAAGCGAGCCCGCTACGGCGCACACACCGCAGCTCGCCTGAGCGCCTGGCCCATCCAGCCCCGGCAGGCGCACGCTCTGAGTGGCCTCGAGGCGGTTCCCCCAGCCGCGGGCAGCGGCAGGGTGCCGGCTGGGCGGGCGAGAATGAAGGGCGGGAGGATGGAGGGCGGGAGCCGAGCCGAGGCCGCTCCAAGCGCCGCCGCCTGCGCTCCAAATCACGGCGGCGCAGCAGCAGCCCTGAGCGGCAGCCGCGCCGCCCAACACCAGAGGTGCCGTCCACGAGAGAGACGACGCCCGATGTGGCACCCAGCGCAGGGGCTGCACCGCCCCGCACCCGCCCTCACAGCCCTGCCAGCTTCAATGCTGTGCCAGATTTGGAGCCGTCTGCTGCTGCACCAGGCAGCAGCAACGGCGGCGCATCCTGGGACCCCACTCTGTGTGCTGAGATGCAGGCGATGCAGCGCCTGCTCACCCGCGGCCCCATGCCCGTTGAAAGCCTGGTGCCGCTGGTCGACCTGCCACCACAGATGGGGGCCCGCGGGGCGGGTGAGTGGGGCGGCTGGGCGTGGCGGGGAGTTGCAGCAGGGGACAGGGCGCCGGCTGGACCTAGGAAAGGTCTCGCTTTTCCTTCCAACCTGCCACTCTTGTGCAGATACGCTGGGGCGCTTCATTGAGAGGCGGCCCCACGTGTTCCGCCTGCGGCGCTTCCCAAACAGCCCGGTGGCGCTGGTGGCTGTTGCGCCGGGCGCCCAGGCCTGGCTGGCCTACAAGCGCTGCCTGCTGCAGGTGAGCAGGCAGGGTGTGCTTGCAAGGCTGGCCCTGTGCCCTGTAGCAACTGGGCTCAACACCCAGCTGCAGTGCTGCTTGTGTTGCACTACAAAATATAGCTGCCTCAGGCTCCAAAAAACACCCATTGTTGTTGGTTGCCTCGTTGCATCCATTCCACCATAAATGGGAGGTTATGCCCCCTGTACCGCCGCAGTTCCTGGCTGACCATGGCCCGCGGGTGGCAGTGAGGGCGCTGCCCCGCCCGCCGCCCGACCTGCCAGCTGAGCTGCAGCACATGGTGGGGTCCAGCTTGGGCGTGGATAATGCCAGCGTTGGGAATGATGCACGAGAGGCATCTGCCTGCAGCCAGCATTGCCGCACTGCGGTGGCTTGCCACGATTGTATTGATGCATAGTGTCCTGCGCCTAGCCAATGCATCGGTGCCTGAGCTCCAATCGTGCCTCCTTGCGTTTCGTTCAGGACATGTACGCCCTGCTGAGGACTTACATGTCTAATGAGGTGAGGCTGGCTTGGCGGCCGTGCATTGGGCAGACGCAACCTGCAAGCCAGTATGCAGCGCTTGTTGTTCAAACCTGTTCTAGCCGTCACACTGATGGGCAGCTCTCTGCTCCCTCCAATCCTCACCACACAGTGCTGGACGCTGGGGGGTGTCCACATGTACTCCGAGCCCGGCCTGCGCACAGCAGAGCTGCGCCCGTTTGTGCTGCCGCCAGGCCCGTACGGCCGGGACGCACCTGGCGCCCCCAGGTTCCCGCCCATCTGCCGCACATTCCACGGCACCTCCACCTCCTGCCGCATGGAGGAGCAATGCCCCTGCTCCCATGCCAGGGAGCGAGCGTGGTTTTGAAGAGAGGAGCCTGCGGTTGCGGCACTGAAGTGCCGGGTTAGCGTCCCCGCCCTTTGATCTGCATGAGAGCACCCCAGCTGTGCTGCCCTGCATTGCATTTGAGAAACTTCGATCTTGCTTTGTTGCCTGTTTCAATGCCCTGATCCACGCATCAGCATCCAGTCTACCCTGCCTGCCAGCCTGCCTTTGATCCTCCCTGCAAACGCATGACTGATGGCTCAGACGTACACACTCAGAGGAGGTGCAGCAGGCATGTAACAGCTGAGGCAGAGCATGCTTGTCCAGTGGGTTGGGAGGTGTGTGCCCCCTGCCATTCCAGCTTGCAGTGCATGGCAAGTGGCATTTACACGCATTTATTCTGCTGAATCAGTCATAGGCATAGGCAGCTCACGCAGCTGCCGGCTCAAATGCCGACACTCAGAGAAGCATACTGGCAAAGAGAAGGCATATGCGCCTGGCAACAAAACAACAGATGGGTGCTCTACGGGGTAGAAACAGGGTAGGAAACCAAAGCGTGGCGACATTGGGTAGTGCATCAGGCATGGCAGCTCATTCCTGCCTGTCCGAGAGGAGGAAACCAAAAGAGGCAGCCGGACAGAAAAGAACAGCCGGCAGACGTCGCAAAGATAGCTGGCCAACTGCTGCCTCGGGTGTTGGGTGCAGCACGCACCACAGAGCGGCAGCACCACAGTCAGCAGCAGGCTGCAGCTGGATGGACGCCAGAAGCCAGGCACAGCCGGCTCACTTGCCACGCGCCAGGGCTGGGTGCAGCGGATCGGCAAAGTTGCGGGCGGGCACGTGGCCCCAGTCGCACCGGTCTCCCTTGTTGCAGTGCCCCTTCTTCCAATAGGCGCAGACGCCCTTGAAGGGCGGCGCCAGGCTGGGCTGGCCGGCGGCGGCCTTGGCAGGGAAGGGGCGCAGCTCCAGCAGGCGTGTGTTGCGCACGCTGCCGTGCGCCGGGTCCACAGCCGCAAGCTCGCCGCCCAGGTACTTAGTCAGAAAAACCACGGGGTTGCGCTCCAGCTGTGGGGGTTAGTGGAAGGGGACCGCAGGCGGCTCGAGTTGTGAAGGCAGGAAATTCCTGGAACCGGCAATCACCAGCCGGCAGTGCTGCCGCGGGAGCACAAAGCAGCGCAGTCTTGCAATGGCACAACGCAAGGCGTCGATCTAAAGCCCCACCTAATCATTCCAACGCCCGGCAGCCTCCCGCACCCGACCACGCCACCCCTCCCTCGCACACACACCTCGCTCATCAGGTGCTGCGCCATGCCCTCAGCGGGCACATTAGCCAGCACGGCGTGCACATCGGTGCGCGGCCGGTGCTCCGCCAGGAACTGCAGCACACGGCGCTTGAACAGCAAAAATGCGCGGGCGCCCTTGGAGGCGTACACAGCGGCGCTCTCGCGCTGCCCGCCCGAGGGCCGCACGTTGAACAGCTGCTTGCGGCGCAGCACGTAGGCGGCATAGGCCGCAAACGTGCCCGCCCAGCAGGGCGGCAGCGGGTGCAGGCCCGCCATCTCTCCCAGCATGATGCCCGGCTGCTCATGCAGCAGGCGCACCGCAGCCGTCTCCCAGGCCGTCATGGGGCACCACATGGCTGCGCCGCTGCTGCTGCCGCCACCACCGCCCCTGTAGCTGTCGCTGCGCTCCACCAGCACATGCCGGTCGTCGCCCTCGCTGCCGCCGCCCTTGCTGGAGTGGCAGGGCGGGTGGGTGGGAGACACCACCTCCGACTGGGCGCGCTCAGCTGGGTCGCCGTAGCTGCCGCTGCCAAAGGGCAGCGACGCCTGCACAGCTGCATCACCACTCAGCATGGCCAAGAACTGCTCACCTGGAGGCAAAAACGGCTGGGCGCCGTACTGGTGCTKCTGCGGCAGCGGGAGGGGCTKCCCGCCGTAAGGCTGCTGCAGCGGAGGCAGCAGCTGCTGCCCGCCGTAAGGCTGCTGCACATTCAGCTGCTGCTGCGCMCCGCTGTACTGCTGCCCATCAAMCCTGGCCCCCAGGGGTGCGGCTGCCASCATCTGCTGTGGCGGGGCACTGCCTGGCATGGGCGGCCCGCCAGCGGCACCGGTGGTAAGGAAGAAGGGCGCTTGGGGAGAGACTTGCAGCGCCTCGCTGCCCAGCCGCTGCGAGGCGTTGAGACGGTCAAATCTGCCGCCCAGGGTGGAGGCGCTGCCGCCGGCTGAGAGATCCGTTGGGGCAAGGGCGCCTGAGAGGTCGTGTGGCATGCGCACACGCACAACCAGGTTGCCACTGCCACCGTCCGGCTCCGCCGCCAGGTCGGCTGCCCCAAAGGGAGGTGCCAGCAGCTGCGCTGCAGGCAGGTCGGGGCCGCCAAAGCCGGGAGGCAGCTCTGCATCATGGCCGGCTGGCTGCACACCGCCTGGCGGGCCCGCTACTGTGATGCTCAGGACCTTCTTCTGCTTGCCTTTGCCCTCTGGTGCTGCTGCCGGAGACGGCTCACGGGTGCCGCCGCTGCCGCCCTTCTGCTGCTTGCCTTTGGCCGGCTGCTCAGACGGAATGCCGTCCAACATGAGCGGCCGGTCACCCGGTCGAGGCTCCTGAGGCTGCCACTGAATGGGGGCGCGCTTGCGCTTGCCCCCTGCATCTGCTGCTGCGCCGTCCTTGCCGCTAGCGCCGCCGCCGCCCTCTGGCTTGGCCTCAGGCTGCTCTGCTGCCGCACCCGCATCAGCCGGTGGCGCGCTGTGGCCTCTGGAATGGCCGTCCTTGGCAGCTTTTCGGGCCATGTGCAGCTCATGAGCTGCGCCGACCAGCTGGTCCTGCGCCGCAAGGCCCTGGTTTCCACTGGCTGCAGTTCCGCCTGGGCTGGGGAGCGGCTGCTGTTGCTGTTGCTGCTGCTGCTGCTGCTGCTGCTGTTGTTGCTGCTGCTGCGCGGAGTCCCACCGCTGCAGCCTGGCTGGCGACTCCTTGCGCTGCCGACGGTTTGGCGAGCGCTGCCGCCGGCTTGGTGACTCCTTGCGCTGCCGGCGGTCTGGAGAGCGTTCCCGCCGGCTTGGTGACTCCTTGCGCTGCCGCCGGTCTGGCGACCGCTGCCGCCTGCTTGGCGACTCACGCCGCTGCGTGCGGTCTGGTGACCGCTGCCGCCTGCGAGGTGACTCGCGCCGTTGCTTGCGTTCGGGGGAAGACGGCTGGCGGTTGGGCGAGCGCTGCCGCTTGCGGTCAGGTGAGTCCTGCCGACGGCGCCCGCGAGGGGACTCATGCTGCTGTCGCTCCTGCTTCTGCTCCTCTGGCTGGGCTGGCTGCTGCTGCTCAGCCTGCTGCTCAGCCTGCTGCTGCTCCTGCTGCTGCTGTGCAAAAGGCACCTCTGCCCGTTCCCGTGGCGACTGAAGCACGGGCTGGCCATCAGTGCCCGCGAGCTCCTGCTGCAGCTTGTCGTGCTGCGGCACATTGACCTGTGTCGGCTGCGCCGGCTGCTGCTGCCGCTGCTGCGCTGGCTGCTGCTGCTGCTGCTGAGCGCTGGGCAAGGGCACAGATGTGCTGCGCAGCGGCTGCGTCGTGGACGACACAGGCTGAGTTGCAGACGGCTGCGGCATCGCCACGCTGGCTGTCGGCCGGCCGGCGCTGGGCTCCGGCTGCGGAGGCGGCGCCTTGGGCGCCCCATTGGCCTGCACTGCCGTGATGCCTGCAGGTGGCAGCAGCTCGAAGCGGCGGGCTGCCCGCTGGATGTCGGCCTCGTCTTGCAGGTCGGCGATCAGGCGGGGCAGGAACTGCTGCAGGTCCGCCTCGCCCTGATATTTCTCCCACCAATGCACCGCAGCGCGCCGCCGCACCACCGCCGCCGCGCACTGCAGGTCAAAGGGGAGGAGGCAGCAGGAGGCAGAGAAGAATGGATTGAAGGCGTGAATGTGTTGAACAGCAAGAGCGGCCTAGCCTGCCAGAGCAGCACAACCCCAACTGCTGCCTTCTATGCCCTGGCTCTCACAGCACCCAGCACCCACCTGCTGCAGCGGCAGGGCGCAGTTGAGGCGGGCCAGCTCCTCCTGCAGCTGCGTCAGCTCCGCCTGCCCGCCCTTGCCCCAGGTAGGGTCGGCCAGCGGGTTGGCGCCGCTGACATGCTTGATGTCCAGCTCCCACGTCACCACTGGGCGGCTGTCCAGGGCCATGCCCACCTGCAGGCATGAAGTGGGTGGCAAAACACGTGCGGTGAACCAATGGGAAGGGAAAACATGTGGAAAGTGGGCTGCAATGGCTGACGCAGGCTGCATATGCAGCTTGTGCCACCCAGCGCTCAGGGGCCAGCAGCCATCTGGCCGCACAGGTGACTGCACCTCCACCCAGCACCCACAAATGCACCCACATCGGCCCACCTGCACCAGCAGCTTGACCTGCCCGCCGTCCTCCAGCAAGCGGTTGACCATTCGAATGTGGTAGCCATCATATCGGGTTCGCACAAACAGGCCGCGCACCACGCTGGGCGCCGTTTCGGTTGGGTGCATGAAGTTCCAGACTGCATGGGCAGTGGGTCAATGCAGGTTGGCGGCAAAGTGGGTAGCGCAGGGCCGATGGCTATGCGGGCCGGCGGCTGGGCAAGCAGCACAGGCGAGCGCATGCCACTGCTGGGTCAGGAGCGCGAGGCAGAGGCGAATAACACTGGCTGTGCAGCGCTCCCGCCAACAACCCTGCCAGGCTCACTCACCAACCAGCTGGCGTTCCACCTCGCGCAGCGCGTCCAGGTCGCTGCGTGTGGCCATCAGCTGCCTCAGGTTGTCACGTGAGGGCGCCACCAGCTGAGCGGTGGGTGCTGGCCCAGGCACGGGTGCCGCAGCTGCTGCCGGCGGTGCCGCCGGCTCCGGTGACGGCTGTGCAGCGGGAGCAGCAGGCTCCAACCGCGGCCGCACATCCTTGCTGTTGCCGCGATCATTGCGGCGGGTGCGTTCTGGACTGCGGCTGCGACTGCGGCTGCGGCTGCGCCGGCTGGCGCCACGCGCCGAGCTGCGCCGCCTCCGCTCCTCGTGGCTGCGGCTTCTGCTGCGCCGTCGGCCCTTCCGGCGGTCCTCACGGCCGCCTCGGTCCATGTGGCCCGCGTCCAAAGCCGGGTTTGGGCCGGGGCGATGCCGCCGGAGGGGAGAAGTGGCTGGGGTAGCTTGTGCGACTAGATCAGAAACTGCAACGGCCTGAGAATGCCTCTGGGGTGGCTCGCAGCGTAGGGAGCTTGGTGATTGCAGGGGCGCTTGCAATTGGAATGGTAGATAGCGACACAGGCTCGCGGAATGCTGCTTTTGTGAGAAGCAACCCAGCTGCCTTCCCAGCTGGGTGCTCAGCACGCCGCCCAGCGGCGGGCGGGGCAGATCCAGGGTGCATGCTGCCATTCTGACCCCATCTGTCAGCCTGATGGTGCATTGCCGCTCTGCGGACCACAACCAACTACGTACATTCAAGGCGGCAGGCCAGTAGCACATGCACGTGGGCCTGCACCCGCCCTGTCCCTTTTGCACAGGCGGCGGCATGCCGGAGCGGCAACTTGCACATCCAACACGTCCTTGGCAGATGCCGGGGCAAGCCCCTCAAGATTAAACTTCAGCAAGCCGGCTCACAGTGGGCCTTCCCATGTCTGTGTATGTGACGCAGTGGGCGCCGCTTGCCCACCGTCAGCACAATCGCTGCTTGCCGCCGCTGKSGMRAGKCCRGYNAGRSCNCAGCAGGCCTGAAGATTGCGCACTCCCAGCTGATCAAACCAAGTTGCAAGCACGCCTTGCTGGTGCGGCACGCAGTCTGGCAGCGCGAAACAAGCGCGCTGCAGCGGGCCTCCAACGCAGCTATGCTGGTGCAGGCACGCCCAGCGGCGCCAGCCGCTTGCAGAGCCCCACAGCCGAATGTGCGCGCTGCCACGGCGCCAGCCAGCCCCTGGGCGCCCTGCAGCGGCAGGCGGCGGAGCGGCGGACCTCCGCCGACACGCCGTCGCCTGCGCTGCGCACGTGCCCAGCCGCAGCAGCCCGGCTGGGATGGTGACATGCCCGACCTGCAGCCGCCCAAGTTCCAGCCCTTCACTCCGCGGGTACGCAGCCTGGCCGATGATCAAAGCACTGCCGAAGAGGCGTTTCGTNGCCATTCTGCATTGCTGTGCCTCACTGCTTCTGCCTTCCCCGCCCGCCCTGCTCACGCTCCTGCACTGCCACCCCTGCCTCCACAGAACGCTCTGCAGCAGGCCATGGTGCGCTTCCGCCACTCCACTGACCTGGGTGGCGGCGATGTGCTGCTGGTCACGCCGCTGCACCCCGACTGGGTGCCCTCCGCCGCTGAGCTGCTGGCATCGTCCTTTGCCGACTCCCTTGCGGCAGCACTGTACAAGCGCTACCTGCAGCGCCAGATCAAGGCGTACCTAGAGGCCCACATCAACCTGCCTCCCAAGGCGGTGGTGCTGGCTGCGCTGCGCATGCCGCGAGAGTTGGCGGAAGCAGCTGCGGCAGAGGCAGAGGCCGAGGCAGCGCAGCCGGCAGCGGCAGCGACGGCGCTAGCCAACCGGCCCAGCAGCAGCACCAGCAGCATGAGCAYTGCCGCCGACAGTGGGGTGCCAAGCAGCAGCGACAGCAGCAGCAGCAACGGCAGCGGCAGCACGGAGGCCTGGCCACCCAGCCCACTGCTTGGTGACAGCGGAGTTTCGGCAGCGCAGGCTGGGGGCCTGAACAGCGTGCTCAGCAGCTGCGATGATGGCATGGCGGCGGCATCGCCATTTGTGCTGCAGGGTAGCTCTGATGGCACAGTGAGCGGCAGCAACAACGGCAGCGGCAGCACAGATGCAGCAGCGGCGGCAGCAGGGCCGCTTGCCACAGCTGGTGGCAGCAGCTTGCTGGCCCCTGGCAGTGGCGCCGTGCTGACCTCAGTGCTTGAGCTGTCGTTCAGCCCCAGCACGCGCAGCAAGCAGCTCACACTGCAGTCCCCAGAGGTGAGCGCATGCTCCTGCTGCCCCTGTGGTTGTTTATTGCGAGCAGCCAGGCGGGATTGAAGCTGATGCAAGCTGACTGTCTGATTTGAGTTGCAGCTGAGCTGGCCTCCCACCAACATCATCCTGCTTTCATCCGCATTGCATTGCAGTCGCGGCCATACCTCTGCAACATGGCTGTCGCCGAGGCGCACCGCCGGCGCGGCTATGGCCTGGCACTGCTGACCGCAGCCGAGGCGCTGGTGCGTGCGCTGGGCGAGAACGAGATCTACCTGCACACGCGGTGGGTGCCAGGATTTGGTTTGGGTTGGCGGCATTTGGACAAGGCCAGCGTGGATGCTGACTGTGTGCATTCGGCCGTATGGGCCAGCGGTATGGACTGCAAACAAGGCGCGGAACGGTATTGGCTGATGTCTTCTCATGAGTCCTGCGCTCCACCCATCCCTAACAAAGGCCAGATCCCCACGCACCACGTTCCTCCCTGCAGGGTCCAGGACAAGCCGGCGCAGCTGATGTACGCAAAGGCCGGTTATGAAGAGGTGGCAGCCGACACGTTCCTGGTGAAGCTGCTGGGCCTCGACCAGCGGCGGCTGCTGCGCAAGCGCCTCCAGCGGTAGAGCGGTCAGCAGCACCCAGCAGCAGCGTTTCATGCGAGCAGTAGTAGATGCCTGTATTGAGCAAGTTTTCGGCCTGTAATCAGCTTTCAGCCTGCGTCTATCAGAACTTGGATCTGCCAAACTGCCATGGTTTTTGCAGTTTTCCAGTCTTTACAGTGTCAGGTGCCCTGCAAGCTTGTGTCAAAGGGCAGTGTGATGGTACAACAAAAAGGAACTGGGAGCGGCAGGTGGGAGCAGGAGAACGCCGCCGCTCAGCGGCGGCCAGGGAGCAGGAGTGGAAACAGCAGGCAAGCAGGATGGAACAAGGGGCCGGGCCTGCCAGAAAGCGCTCGCCAGGCTAGCACTTCCTATTCAGGCCAGAGAGCAGCGCCTCAAAGGGTACAGCCTCATTCCGACGAGAGGTTGGGCGCCCGCCGGCCAGGCAGCTTGGCAACAGAGGGGTCTGCACATGGGGAAGCAGGCGGCAATGGGATCACAGGTTGATGCCAGTCAGCGGCGGCGTGAGGGTAAGCTGCAGAGATGCAGCGCACTCACGGCAAAACCCACACGGCGCAAGTGTGGCGCGGCACCAAACTCAGCTTCAGCACTTTGCCATGTGACACAATGTCTCTTGCACTGCATGTCCCCTGCACGGTCACGCACCTGCGTTCTGCTCGTACTTGGCCAGGTGCTTCTCGTGCCGCCAGAAGCCCCAGTTCTTGGTGGGGTGCGCCATGTTGGCCTTGCTGCATGGTGGAGGTGGCGTACATGTGTGAGAGGTGAGTGGACCAGCGGCGGAGCTTTGGGCCAATCCTGGGACGGCAGCAGTAGCCCAGGCAGTGCCAGCTGCTCATTTGCAACAGTGCCCACATCAAACCTGTTTCGAGAGTGCCTGCCAAGCACGGCACCACATCAAGGCTCCACCCCAGCGGCCAATGGCCCCACTCACGCGCTGGCCGCCGCTGCCTGCACGCCCCGCAGGTGCTGCTCCCACTTGCGGTCCCGCTCAGCCGGGTCCTCCATGTTCGCCTGGATCTTGTCACGGATGAACTGCACAGATGCAACCGGAGAGGCGGGGGGGTTTGTGGGATTGNCAAACGACACCACTGAAACGTGTCGAGCTAGCGCTGCGGCGGGGCGGTGAGTGAGCTCTGCGCGCGCTGCCAGCAGCATCGCAGGCGCCGATCGCGATCATGTATCGACCCCAGGCACGCTGGGACGGGTCCTGGGCCTTCCCGGCGAGCGCTGGGTGCGCCTGGCGGGTCGTGGGCCCCTGTGAGTGAGAAGGCTCGCCGGCGCCGCTCCCGACGCACCTGGACGAGCGCCATGCTGCCGGGTAAGCTGCTGCACGGCGCGCAGGGCTGGAGAGGCGGGGGGCCGGCCCAGGCTCCGCTGGCAGGGGCTTGGCAGGGGAGCGACGGGCTGCAAGCAGACAACACGATGAGGGCGGCGCACTGGGAGCCTCTCAGCCCGCTTTGCCCATGGGTTCCTCTGCTGAGCCTGCGCTGTGCCGCCGCCTCCCGCCGGCCGGGCCGCTCCTTGTTGTCCAATCCTCAATCACTCTGGAGTTCACCACCGCTTAACTTTGCCGCAAACACAACACCAGTTACAGTCCTTCAGTGCCTCATCACGCAATGGGCGCAGCGGCGCCGCCCGCCGCCAGCCCAAAGTGCTCATTCTCGTCAGGCGGGCGGTCGTACAGCACGCGTGTCAGGCGCGAGTCCTGCCCCTCCGCCACCCCCGCCGGTGCCGCAATGAAGCTGCTGTCCAGCGGGTCGGTCAGCTCCAGCGTCCAGGGCCGCTCCAGCTTGGCAAAGGCGCGCAGGGAGGCCAGGAAGGAGGCCCACTCAGCCCGCTCCTCTTCGGCGCCCTCGGCATGAGCTGTGCCCCCGGGTGCGAGAGCCGGGTTGTTGCCCAGCTGCTCCGCAAGCTGCAGGGATGGAAAGGTGACAGGTTGGTCAGCAGGACATGATGATCAAGGTATGCCCGCACCCGCACAACCAGCACTGTTCAGCATTGAGTGGTACTACGAACTCACATTGCCAATCAGCTGGCCCACGGTGGTGGCCATGCCCGCATTGCTGCCCGTGCTCAGCGCCTGGGGGCAGGAAGGGGCAAGAAAGGTAATCTCTACTGAAGAAAATGACCAGAAAATAGAGTAGAAGCAGCTATCGTGCTGCACCCCCCTGATTACTACACCCACAAGCCTTTCCCGCCCAGCTCACCAGCTCCAGCTCTGGCACGGCAATGGAGGCGGAGGCCGACTGCAGCACTGCGCGCTCCAGGTCCGCAGCCTCCTCCACCCGCAGCCTGCACCAATGCACCGAGGAAGTGGGAGGCAGGGGCCAAGTCCTGTCAACGGATTGAAACGGAGATTGAAACCACACCAGCGGATGACAGCTGTCGAAGGGGAGTGCCCCGAACACCATTAGCAGTGCATGCAGCCACTCCTGCGCACCTGAGGCGGCTGCCCTGGGCGCTCACGCCGCCGCTGCTGCGCACCTCCACCGCCTGCGCGCTGCAGCTGCTGCAGGCCGTGCTAACAATGACACAGCTGCGAATGAAGCTGGCCACCGGCTGGCGGGCCGCTGCCGCAAAGCCGCCAACTGCTGTGGCGCCGCAGGCTGCACAGGCAGCCGGCAGCTGGATGCCGCTCGGTGGCTGCTGTGCCTCCCCTTGCGGCTGCTCCGCATATGCAGCCAGGAAGGCGTCTGCTTCCGCCTGCCCCTCCACCCGCAGAATGAGGCGGCCGGGCGCAGAGGCGGGCGCCGGCGCCGCGTCAGCAGCCGCTCCGTCATAAGGCAGGAACTCATCCGGCATGGCCAGCCCCATGCGCGACTCCTGGGCAGGCGTTCGGTCAAAGCGCTCCACCGTGAGCTGAGGGTCGCCGCTGGCCGCGTCTGCGGGGTGCAAGCAGGGCAGAAGAGCAAAGAGTTTGAGCCGACCACCGCGGGAGCCAGGAAAGGGGCCAAAGGGCACGTCCCAATCAAGAAACTCTGCGGCACGGCGCATTGCACTGTGAGGCACTGTAAACATGCTGCCCAGCAGCGCGCACACTCAAGCGCTCACTGGCGGGGCCGCCGTCTGCGCCGCCGATGAACGAGTTGCCCGCAGGGTCCTCCATCTCAAAGGTGAAGGCGTGCTGCCCCGCCGCATACTCCTCCAGCTCCTGCGAGTGGGCGTGAGGCAGGGCAGTGCAGCGTCAAGGCTTCATGGCTGTTGACAAGCTGTCCAAACACGCGCGTCAGGTGTTGAGGACAGCACACGTTCCCATCAGAAAAGCGGGGTGACATACAGGCCATGAGAGAACAGCCTGCACCACCGCCGCACCTGGATGAAGGCATCAATCTTGCCGGCGGTGTCGGCGTCCGCTGCACGCCGCTCCGCCTGGTTCATGTTCAGGTTCTTGCAGGCCTGCTTGGTGGGAGAGACAGGGGTTTGGTTGGCTGGCATAGAGCGCACTTGATACCTCGTGCCTTGAAAGCAGCAGCAGCAGCAGCAGGCAAGCGCAGGCGCTGCACGTCATTGGGTTCAGCGCTTGCGGTACGAGGCATTTCCTGGTGTGCCCATCATGCAGCAGCGCACCTGCATGAGCACGTCTGCCACTGTGGTCAGATCGCCAGCAAATGGCACGTACGCGCCAGCCCCAATCTCAAACTCGAGCTCCGGCACGCTGCAGAGGTTGGCCAGAGTGCAGCAGTGGCGACAGTTGGGTGGTGGTAGCCATGTCTTGTGAAGCTGCGCATGGCAGCTGCATCAGCCAATGGAATATCCACATTGAGGCCTGGTCACAGCCCCCAGCTCCTTTTCATCACTCCCATGGCCCAAACATCCTCGCATGCGCACCTGATGGTGGCAGTGTCGCTCTTGAGGACCTGCCGGCTCAGCGTGGCAGCATCCCCCAGTGGCACCGCCAGCCGCAGCCGCACGCCCTGGCTGTCGTACTGCCCCGCCAGCTGCACCTCGTCTGCCCTGCAGCGGCAGTGGCGGCGGCAGAAGGGTGTCGCGTGGCAGGTGAGGTGGGGCAAACTGAAGTGATCAGCAAGAGCAGCCTGAAACACAACTTCACTACAGAAGCACATCATCAGAAGGCGCAACAACTCAGTCCAGCTTTGATCATTTGAGCAAGCGAAATTGGGCAGCGGGTCCACCCACTTGAAGCCACAATCCTCGCACTCAAAGGCCCGCACGATTATCTCCCGAAATCCTGGCACATCCCGCTTCTCCAGCTTGCCGCGGCCCTGCAGAAGTGCAGGTGGGAGGGGGAGGTGTGACACTCCAGATTCCAGAAGGCTGGCGGCGGCAGAGGCAGCAGGCAGCGGCGGCAGCGGCGGCGGCGGCAGTGGCGGCAGCAAGCAGGGAGCGGGTGGGACGGTGCTACTCGATCAGTGCAGCCATGCATGGCCACTCACAATGCCATAGCACTCGGGGCAGAAGCCGTCGTTCACTTCCTGCCCTTCGGACGAGTGTGAGCTCGGCATGCCCTCACAGTATGGAAGGACGATCACCCCAGAGGTTGTACAAATGATCCAAGCAGCGGGGGCCGCACAAGTTTGGCCGCATGCATGGCGATGGGCTCGCATGTTTGGGAGAGTGGAAGGCTGGCCTGCCCAAAGACCCAGATCGAACTTGCAGTTACATCGCGGGCCGAATTGCGCAACGGCCAGCGCCCTACAGCTCAAGCGCGAGCGGCTTGGCCTCTGCCGAGGCTCATTGGACCGATTGAGGCTGCACGTTTACTTGTAGCCTACCCTGCAGTGCGAAGCACTGAGTCAGAGGTCCCCCAGCGCGACGAGCGCGCCTCACCCCCGCCGGTGAGGCTCGGTGCTGGGCCTCACGGCCCTGTGCAGCGTCACTTGCATACTGCAAATGCATGTGCAGTCGTGGGCAACGCCCAGCGGCGCACCGATGGGGGCGAGGCAGCAGTGCCACCGCCGCCAGTGCCGCCGCCGCAGCTTGCCGGCCAACAGAGTAGTGTGCTTGCCAAGCATGCCGCCCTTCTGACAAACTGAAACTCAACACATGCAGGTGGCTGGTACGGCAGTGGGGGAGCAGGCGGCAGTGAGGCCGCAGTAGTGGGCAGCGGCAGCAGCGGGCGGTCGGCATGCCGCCGGTGGCGCCAGAGCCCATCCTTGATGTCGTGCGCGGCCTGAGCACGGTGAGCCTGGGTGCTAGACTGACAGCGCGTCTCACAAGTGGAACCTCTGGTCCAGCGTGTTGGTAGCTTGTGTTTGCTGGCCGCTGCGTTGCAGTTGCGATTGCTCGACAATCCCGGAATCACGAATTGCATAGCACTGCACTGCTGGCTGCACCGCCTGCCTCCCTGGCGGCTGCCCCACACCCCATTTGTTGCTGCCCTGCTGCAGCTGGCCTCGTTTGCCATCGTGGTCAACCAGTTGAAGAACATCTACGATGCCTTCTTTGTGTCGGAGTGCGACCGGTGCCGCGGCACGGGCATCGTGACGTGCCCACACGTGAGCCTTGGGCCCTCTTGAGGCTTGAGCTAGGCCTGTGGTATTGAGGCTGGGATTGCAGCTGATGCCATTCATGGCTGGGCAGGCGTTTCGCGTCAACCAAGTGATGGCACGGCATGCTCAACCAGCACATGCGGGCGGCTGCACTGCACAGCATCCACCCCACCACCTCCGCCCGCCCTCCTGCCCCAGTGCCACGGCACCAAGACGCTGCGGCGGCGGCCCGGCTACTTGCGGACGCGCGACTTTGGCATTGTGGACGACACGCGCGACTCCTACCTCTGCTTCTACTGCGGCCCCAACACCAAGGTGCAGGGGCGGGTGGAGGGCAGAGCTTGGCACATGCTGGGGGCACGTCATGTCAAATGCCCTGCACCGGCCTCCAGCCCTTCCTGCTGTGCCTTGCATTCGCGCTGCCCCTGCACGCTGCTGTTTGTTTGCAATCGTCTTGCCGCCGCCCTCCCTGCTGCTGCGCAGTTTGACACCAACCCCTTTGCGGAGGACGACGAGCAGCGGGCGATGGAGATCCAGGCAAGCGCAGCACAGCTGCCCAGGGGGCGGCTAGCTGGGCGCAACATCTGCATGGCACCTTACGCCGAGCAGTGACCGGCAGTGCATCGCAGCCCTCTACACACTGCCGCGCCAATTAACTTACACTAATGCACCTTGAACTGTCTCCCTGCCTGCAGGAGAACCTGAAGTTTGCGGTGGCCAACATCTTCCCGCGGCCCTTTGACGCCGTGCCCACCGCGGGTGCGTGGCTGCGGGCCTGTGGGGAATCAGGGGGTTGGGCAGCTGCCCCGCCTCTGAATTGTTGCACGCGCGTCAGCGCCAAATGCGGCTTGTCGGTGCACTCGCGGTTGCACGCACAAACCTGAGCACCAGTTGGAGTTGCTCCAGCCACCGCACATCACTCACACGCCCGCCTGCCTTCACCCCCGCGCAGGCACGGTGGCCTGCCCCACGTGCCACGGCTCGCCCAAGGTGCACCGCATCACCCCCGACTTTGCAAAGGCGCTGGACATGGGGGCTCTGTGGGACGAGCAGGTGGCCGCACGCATGGGCCGCTTCTTCTGGGGCAAGGACGCGCGGCCCGCCGACAAGCGCCGCATCTACCTCGAGTACCCCAGTGGTGCGCCTGTTGCTTCGCGCTGCTTTTTNGCTGCTGGGCTGCTGGGGCTGCATATGCTGCTTGCAAGCTGGGGCTGCGGCTGCTGGGGCTGGGGTTGCGGCTGCGACGGCATGTGCATGTGCTGCCGATGTGGCAGGGCCCCATGACTGCAGGCAGGACGCGCTGCTGCTGGCCGGCTTGGCCGCCGGGCTGCTTGCACACTGCAAAACGCAGGCGGCGTGGACCCTACCTCCACCCTACACCCAGCTTACCCAGCCTGCACCTCTGTCCCCGTTGCCTTTCCCCTGCAGCACGTGTGGCACGGCCCGTGGAGCAGCCGGTGCCGCGGCCCACGGAGCTGACGGCCAGCGAGAAGGACGCGCTGGAGCAGGTGGGGCCTGGCTGGGCTGCAAAGTAGCCTTTTCGATTCAACAGGGCGCAAGCTCCCCGCATGCAGCAACCAGAGCTCATTGCATGCAGCATCCAGGGATTCTCCTTGCCCACCAGCCCACCTCCATGCTCCCTGCTGACCCCGGCCACCACGCCCCTGCGCTGCCCCTTGGCTCTTGCTGCGCCCATCGCTGCAGGAGAAGCAGCAGAAGGAGCGGGAGGCGCGCAGCGGCTTCCGCGTGGAGCAGACCTTCAACCTGGAGGACTTCATCCTGCCCTGGGCCTCGGGTGAGCGGGCATCCTTTCGAGCGCTGACTCGGTGTGGGCAGCAGGCATGACATGGCTGGGCTATTCTGGCCGCCTCTGATTTGGGCCGTCTGCTTGGGTGCCGCATGCTGCTGGCCTGACTTCATGGGTGTCGGCACTTGTGCTTACGCTAAAAGCTACGCGTCTCCTTGCCTGCCACCATGCAGACGACGAGGAGTGAGGCGGCCAGTCACCACCGTGCGTTCGGCCGCATTGGGCTGCGCTTGGTGGATGCTCTTGTCCATGCTCATGCCGCTGCGGTTGTGCTCTCTTCTTTCTCTCTCTCATGTACTCCTTTCATTCATCAGCTCTACTTTCGGTTTGCCCAACTCAGTTGGCAGCATACAATGTAACAGCGCATTACAGTTCAAGCTGATGGGTCCAATGCCACGCAACGTCGGGGCCCGCAGGGTTGACGCAGCCACCCGCCACGCGGGCTCCTGTAACTTCCTGCTGACCCCAGTGCACCACCCGCTTGCCATTGTCAGCTGAGCAGAGCGTAGCGTTTTGCTGTGTTGTGAGGACCTGCCCGCCGTCAGCCTCGAGCCCACCCACCAACCCAAACAGCGCGGCAGAATGCGCGGCGCAGGGGGACTGCGCGCCGGCAAGCAGCTGTTTGGACAGCGGCCAGCCAGGTCGCACGCCGCTCGGCGCGCGAGGCAGCATCACACCGCCGCCCGAGCGGCGGCTGGCAGCGGCAGCAGCAGAAGCAGCAGCGCAGGTTCAGCAGCAGCAGGCAGCCGGTTTGGGTGGACGAAATGGGTGCTGCTGCCGGCCGCGGCATCAGCCCTGTTTGGCGGCAAGGCCGCGGCAGACGCATATTCGACAGCGCAGGCGCAGCTAGATGTTGAGGCGGGGCACAAGCGTGCCGAGCGCAGGTGCGGGAGAGAGTGGGCACTGAGTGTCAACTGCTGCTCTTGTTTAGCCTCACATGCATCGCTGTCCGTCATCAAGTTGCTGGTTCATGTCGGCTATGCTGCTGGCTGAAATCTGCGCCCTTGCTGCTGCTCTGGCCACTTCGCTCCCGCTCCAACCTTTGGCCACTGCTCATGCGCCTGCGTGCTGTGCAGCCTGGCCGTGGCGCACGAGTGGATAGACGAGATCTGCAGCCAGCCGGGCTGCGTCAAGGCGATTGATGCCGAGATGCTGACCCAGGAGAACCACCCAATCCTGGAGGACGACCACATGTGAGGCCGCTGGCTCATTTACTCACAAAATGCGGTGGGCTCGGGAGCGCCCTCCGCAGCTGTACCTGCCCGTGCTAGATTCAGAAAGCGCTCAGATGCAGCGGTTTTAATGCACTTGACCTGTGTTATTTCAGCTGCACGTCCTGCGTGGCAGTGGCTGGCGGGGCATGGGAAGGTTTCTGACGAGGTTTCTGCAGATGACTCACGGTTTGCCCCACACCCAATCCACTGCAGGTTTGCTGCTTTTGTGTCGAAAGGCATTGTGGACGACCTGACCGGCTACTACAACACGCAGCAGCGCAAGTTCTACTCCATCGTCAGGTGTGCATGGTGATTCATTTGTTGATGGCTGCATGCGGTTGGAGGCGGTGTTGCAGGCAGCTCCCAGCTGCTGGGTTGGTGCAGCCTTGTGCGGTCCTGCGGCCTCAATGCGACAGCAGGCAATGGAAGCTGCGGGAGTGAGGAAGTGCTGCGCATGCTGCCTAAGCTGCCACTATGCGTGTGCTGAACACAAGTGCTGTGCAGCGTTGCCAGCAAGCGACTCCACCTCATTCGCCTCACCTGCATGCCACGCCACCCTGCCCTCTTCGCAGCCTAGGGCGGGAGGTGTGCGGCTTCCCCCGCATCGTGCACGGCGGCCTCACCGCAGCCATCATCGACGAGAGCTTTGGCGGCCTGCTGTTTGCGCTGAAGAAGCAAAAGGCGCTCCCCTTCTGGTGAGCAGCTGCGGCGCATGGCAGGGGGCAGGGCAGGCGGTGTGGTGTGGAGTTTGGGACATGGGTGCCGCCATGCACGCCCTGGCTGGCAATTGCTCTGCCCAGCAGCCTGCTCTGAGTTGCCGCTTGCATCCACCCGCCCAAACATCATTCCTTTTTCCCTGACTCGCCGCCGCAGGGGCCCCGCATACACGGTCAACCTGGAGGTGCAGTACAAGAGCAAGATTGAGGCGGGGCGCACCATCCTGTGCACCACCGAGGTGGAGAGCCTGGAGGGGCGCAAGCTGTGGATGAAGGTGGGCCGGCAGGGTGGAGGAGGGAGGAGGGGAGGGGGGGATAATGTTGGCGTGATGGGTGCTGCAGGTTGATGTAGCCAGTACAGTAAATTGAAAGCGCAGGCCAGCCCGCTGACCCCTCTTGCCACAACACCCTGGCTTCCCATCCTGTGTAGGCCACCGTGAGCGACGGCCCCGACGGCACTGTGTACGCCACTGCACGGGCCCTGTTTGTGGCGCCCAAGCCGACCAAGGCGCTCGTGGACATTGGCAAGTACCTGCTGCGCCGCGTGACGGGCGACATCTGATGAACAGTAGATCCGCGCACCGCACAGCGGACAGCCTGGATACGTCCTTTCCATTCCACAAGCGCCTGGCGGTCAGATGGTCCCTCGAATTAGACCAGCTCTTCCTCACCCGCCCATATGCCTCCCCAAATACGCACATTTTGTTCTGCATACCCTTCACTTCTTTCGTTGACGCACCACCCCTTCATGCCGAGCCGCCCCGCGCCGCTCATTGATAGCCCTGCTGGCGGGTGGGGCTTCCCTCCCCCAGCTAACCCTCCCCTCCCATGACACACCTGCCCAGCACTGCCCTTTGTTCTCTGTCCTACCCCGTCGTGTGCACGCCCCAGCCCCTAGTTAGAAAGCCGTATGCCATGCCCATGCATGCGCAGTTGCTTGCCTCTTGCCCCCTGCCACTGAAAGAGCGCTTTTGACAGACAGCATCACGGGCAGCATTCATTAGTTCGGGCAGGCATTGGCAGGCAGGCAGGCATTGAAATCATCGACGTGTCACGTGCACTAAAGGGAAATGTGGCTCTCATATTTTTGTCGCAGTATTAGAGACAGCTGGGTGGAAACTCTCAAAGGCCAGCCCTCACTCTGTTGCAGCAGCCCGGGCCGCAAACAGGGGAGCGCCGGCTGACCCCTTGCCGTGCCAGACCGCCCGTTTGTCTCGCCGCAGTGCGTTGTCATCAGCACGGGTGGGCTCAAAGGCATACGTCTCTGCCGCCTCGTTGAGTAGTTGCAGCAGCCGGTCATCGGATGGCACGCCTGGCAGCCCCAGCCGGCGCGCCGCATCAACAGTCAGTCCATCCAGCAGTGCGCCCGCCTCTCGTGCCACCCGGTGGCTGAACTGCACCAGCAGCTTGGTGGCGGCTGTCTCGCCCTTGTGCTGTAGCGCATGGACGTAGCGAGCTTCGAAGACAGGCCGCTCAAGGCGGTCCACCTGCTGCTCCCAGGCAACAATGGCCTCAGCTGTGGGCAGTGCCAGGGCGCGCCAGTCCTGCGGCACAGGCGGCAGGCAGGGGTGGGCAGCAGGTCGGGAGTGGACGGTGACCTGCACAGGATGGCTCAAGGCTGCCTGGGATTGCCAGCCACCGGTGCAAACAATCCAGCCTATGGTCGGGGCATCGATCCATTCGGCGCTTTACGTGATGTCAGCCGGGGCATCCTGGGCATCAGCAGGCCCCAACCACTTCCATGTGCCTGCTGGCATGCAGCCCCCAGTTTTGTGCACCCACCTGGAACACCAGGGCCTGCAGCCTGCGGGCGCGCCAAAACAGGGACACAGCATCCATTTCGCCCTGGGGTGTGGCTGTGGCCAGCTCAGGGGGCAGCGCGTCGCCGGGCAGGCCCTTGTACACCGGCACAAAGGGGCTGAGCTTGGGGGTGGACATGGCTGCAAAGTAGGAGAAGGTGGGTGGTGCATGGGGCCACGAAGGCTTGTGATTACCCTGCCAGCAAGGGGCAGGAGCGAGCTGCCTGCGACCCTGAGCACACAGAGACCTGTGACTGAGCAACCAACAGCTCTATTGGTGCTCTCAGCCTGCTGTCGATGGGCGCCCCAAGCAAGCGTGCACCCACCGGCATACATGATGACAGCGAGAGCGTCAGGCACGTCGTCCGAGGTAGGGCGCGCCACAGTCACTGCATTGCAGCGGGAGGGAACAGGAGCGCAGCATTGCAACACAATGTATGCTTTACTGCAATTTTGCAGGCTGCAGCAAGGCAACCAAAGGCGGGCAGTCCTGCGCAGCAGCCCACAACATCGCCCCTCGGCCTGCCACACTCACCGTGGCCCATGCCGGTGCGCAGCAGGGTGATGGGCCGCCACACCTCTGCTGGGGGGATGCGGTAGTAGTATGGATCGTGGCTCGTGCCCTCCCAATGGTTGCGCATGGCAGCCATGACCGCCTGCAGGGGGCAAGGGTTGAGAGCCGAGGCAGGACGGTGGCAGCAATCACACAGCTTGTGCAGACCACCTGGATGAAGCGCTGGGGCGGCGAGCCAGCTGACGACCAAGCGGCAGACAAGCACAAGGCGGCAGCGCACGAGTGCCCAAACCATACTGCACTGCTAGCCGTGACGATTTCTGCGGCACAACCAATCTATCAGCACAATGCACACACACACCTGAGGCGTGAGGCGCTCGGGCGTGGGCCGCAGGAAGGTGGGCACCTCGGGCGCATTGCAGGAGGCGGGGCAGCCGCCAAACAGGTGCTGCAGCACGCAGACTCGTGGGTAGGAGTAGTTCCAGTCCAGAGGGCCGTCCTCCATGAAGGCCTGACAGCAGGGGAGGGAAGGAGGTTGGGTTGCATGCAGCTGGTCTGCAGGCTTTCGATGCTGCACTTTCCTGGCGGCCCAAACGGTGGACGAAGCCCCACCATTTGCCGCCTTAGTTGCCTGATATCAAGCCCTCAAGGTCAGGCTGCAGTGCGCTGCCCACCCACACACACCTGGAAGAAGTTGAGGGGCTGGCCTGAGGCGGGGTCCCACAGCCCGCTCTCCGCCGCAAAGCGGCGCAGGCCCGGGGACACGAGCACCCCATCCTTGCCCTCCTCCACCTGCAAGGGGAAGCATGAGTGGGCAGGGGTGAGGGGTGGGCGTTAAGGGGTGAGGCTGAAAGATGGGGCAGCTTATGAATGAGGATAGCAGTGGAGCTGATGGGGCTGTTGAGTGTGCTTGAGGAAGCGGGGGAGGGTGCAATTGCGCAAAAAGGCGGTCGGTGCAGGCAGGGACACCCGCAGACTGCCAAGCATTGCATTGGGTCCGCACCGCACCCAGTGCAGCCCGCACCCCCACCCACCTCCTGGAAGCGTCCCTGGTTAGCGGAGATGAAGAATGTGTCATTTGGCAAGCGCTGCGCCATCCAGTGGTGCCCGCTCGCCGTCTCCAGGTACCTAGTGCAGGGGCAGCAGGGGGAGGGGAGGGAGCAAGGATGGGCAGCATGCTCTTGACATGAGAGCTCCTTAGTAGGTGCAGCTGTGTTCTCATCCAACCACCTAGGCAGCTGCCCTTCCTCCCACCCATGAAAAGCGAAAAAGCGCACCAGGCCTCGCGTGCGTCGGCGAACAGCACACCAAACGCCTCTCCCGCTCCGTGCTGCGACACCAGCTGTCCCAGCAGCTCGGCGCCCTGCCGCGCAGAGGTGACCTGCGGGCAGAGACCGGCAGAGGCATGGGCCTGCCTGGTTTGAAGCAGTGCAGCCACCAGCCCAGTGACAGGCACACATGCTGCCCTGCCGCCTTCACTCCCCGGCCCAAAGCAGCCCGGCACCCCCTGCTGGCCTGGGGCAGGATGATGGAGGGGATGGCATCCTCAATAATGCCGGTCTCCTCGTTCAAAGGGTCTGCAGCAGAGGTGGTGACTGCCATAGATCAACATGCCATGCTGCCAGGTACCATCTGCTGGGAGGTAGCCATGCCGCCTGCGCTCCAGGCAGGTGAAACAAGTTCTCCAGGCCCTCACCAGCAGCAGCACCCTCCCCTGGTGCTCCGGTGGTGCCAGCACCCACCTGCTGCCAGAGCAGCCGCCGAGTTGTAGATCGATTCGGTGGCACTAATGGCCACGCCCGCCTCATTCACCCCCGCCGCCTCGCCGCTGGTGTTGCGCCCGCTGGCGGCGTCGCACAGCGGCCCGGCAGGCAGCGACAGGTATGGCAGCCCTGGGCCTGGTAGCTCCAGCTGCAACCGGTTCAGGTTGGCTCGAAACACGGCCGGCCCCTGCCGGGCGGGGTGGTACTGCAGGCTGCTGGGAGAGATGGCGCCCTCGCCGTCGTCGTTGCGCTGCACAGCAGGCGAGGGAGGCGAGGGTGGGAATGAAGGGTGAAAATGAATGAATGGGCGGTTCGGTCCACCCAGCAGTGGCTAGCGATAGCTGACACAACTTAGCTGGCCTTGGCGCTGAAGCGCAAGGAATATGGAGCAAGCACTGCTGCTGCGCATGCCTCACCGCAATGATCACAGAGCCGTCGGCAGAGGCGCCAGGCGCCACAATGTAGGAAGTGCAGGCTGCGGCCGGCCGCGCCGCCAGCAGCACGAGCAGGGCTACCAGCGCCGACAGAGCGGCACACCTCCAGGCCCGCCCCATCATGCTGCGAGGAGGAGAGTTTGATTATGCAGTGATGAGAGTCACAAAAGGTGGCTGCACCGCGAGGCAGCTGTGTCTGACTGGGTAGGCGCCGCCACCGCCGCCACAGCCGCCGCCGCCGCTGCCGCGGCTGCAGCGGCGGCGGGGTGATTGTCGCGCGCGCACAGCGACCCTCTCCACCGGCCTGACCTGTACCAAGTGCGGCCTGCCCCCGGCTGCGCCTGCTCCAGCGGCCCGGCTCGGAGTGCGGCGCCTCTGCCGCCCAGAATGCGTTGAAAGCACTGCAATTAGATTCTGGCAGTTCGGGCGGACCGCAGGGCTGCTGTTGGCTTAAGAAGCGGGCGGCCTAGGGCAGCTGGCGCGCCGTGGCGGTGGTCAGCGCGGGCCCACAGAGTGCCAAATGCTGCAGCACGTCTTGCGCTCCAGGGCAGCCTGCGCCAGCCAGAGCAATAGAGGTGTGCTGCATGCGCATACGCCTACAGCATCACATGACGTCATTGCGACCGTGTGTACAGGGAGCCCAAGATGGCTGCAACCGCACAGGGCACGGTGTGCAACCAAACCGCCGGCTGTAAGGGTGCGCCTGGCAAAATCTGGTGCACTCTGCTGCTGCGTTGCTGTATCAAATCATACGACGATTACATTTCGGCAGTTCATGGGAGGAAGAATAGGAGAAGAGGATGAGGTGGGAAGGCGAGCGGCGTGTGAGGTGGGGCAAGGCACAGGAAGAGAGCAGATGAGATGGGAGAGTTGTACAGCGGTGGGCATGATGCAATTGCAAATCAAATGGGTCTCTGTGAGATTTCAAAAATCGTGCAACGAAATAAGCACGGGGGTGAATGGCAGGGTTCATGGGCGCTCGGGTTCCGGGGCGGTGGAGGGGGGAGGCATGCCGCAGGGCACGGCCCCCCTGCGTCCGCGCGCCAGGGGGGAAGAATGGAAGAGACAGCAGGGCTGAAGTGCGGCTCGAAGAAGGGCGCGCATGGTGCATACAAGGGTTGCCTGCTGTAGCTCAGGGCGGCAGAAAAGGCAGAGGTTGGCATCCAACCAGTGCTGCGATAGACTACGGTGGCTGGGGCACTGGCCCCAGGGTGGAGAGCAGAGTGAAAAGAAAGACGGCAAAGAACACCAGTTCATTCTTTGGGAGCGTCAGAAGGTCCGCGAGTGGGGCAGACAGGGTGCGGAACAGGGCAAAGAAGGGCATCGCTGCAGCGCCCCTCACGGCCTCTTGCAGCAGCGGCCTCACGGCGGCAACCGGACCAGCTGGCATGGGGAGCAACTAAAGGTCTGTCCACCAGCCTCGGCAGCAGGCAGCGCAAGACTAGGGCGCCAGCAGCTCGTCCGGCAGCATCTCGTTCCAATCCAGCATGGAGAACACACAGGGGCTTGCCGGCGCCGGCCGCGCCGCCGGCTGTTGCCCCTGCTGCAGCTGCTGCTGGTGGAAGGGCTGCGTCACCAGCGGCGCGGCGGCTGCCACCTCCTGCATGGCCTGCAGGAAGGAGCCACACTCCAGCTCCTGTGCCCGCTGCATGCCAGCTGGCGCATCATGCGCCGAAGTGGGGCTGCCGCGCTGCCGGTCAAAGCTGCAGCCGCGGGCCAGCGGGGGCGTGGCAACGCCGTAGCCAGGCAACACGGCCGGGGTGGTCGCCCGTGTGTGCGCCGCCGACGTGGTGTCAAAGCCAGGCTCCGCGCCGCTGTGTGCACGCCTGCAGGTGTGGGCAAAGACAGGGGGTGGGGTGAGGAGGGGCATAGCAGCAGCCAGCTGCTGTGGGTCTGGCTTGCATGTAGCCTGCACAGGGCAAACAGGCAACGGCGCGCCAGCACGCAGCAGCAGCAGCACAGCAGTGCTTGCCACACTACGCCCAGCACTGCCTGCCATGCCCTTGGGCGGTGCACTCACTTGAACATCTGCTGGGGCTGCGCCTGAGGCTGCGGCTGCGGCTGCGGCTGCGGCTGCGGCGGTGCGGCGGACGAATAGAACGAGCTGCCCATGGCCGTGCGCCAGTTGGTGGTGCTGGCCGGCAGCCGCGCGTGGCTGGCAGGCGGCGGCTGAAGCACCTCCTCGCTCTTCCGCTTGTGTGTGCGCACCGCCAGGCTGGCCAGCGCATCTGCCTGCGCCACGGCCGCCGCGCCTCTCTCCCCACAGGCGTCCATGCTGCTGCGGCCGCGTGCCGCAAACGGCCGGGCTCCCAGGTTAATAGACCGCGACTGCCGCCTGTGGCAAGTCGCCTGCGCGGCGCCGTACTGCTGCTGCAGCTGCTGTGCGCCGTGTGGCAGCGCAGGGTGGGGCGGCGGCAGCTGCGTCGAGGGCTGCTGTGACCGGCCGCAGCAGCGGCAGGGCGACCCCTGCTGCTGTGAGGCGCTGCCCAGGGCGCGGCTGTAGCCGCTGTACATCTCTTCACTGTTGCGATGGAAGCTGCTGCAGCAGGGCAGGGCAGGCAGCGGGGCTGGGTGAGCCGAGAGGGCTGGGCGAGCAGAGAGCCACATGCACTGCACACGCTGGGAAGGGGGTGGCCGCACAGCACAAGCTGGGGCATCCCGTTGAGCGTGCAGAGCATGCCAGGCGCTGGACCCCTCACCTGTCGCCGCTGCGCCCCTGCCCCGCAGAGTTGGAGCCGCCATCCGACAGCGCCGGCTGAGGCGCTGAATACTGCTGGTAGCAGGCCACGCCTTCGGGCCACTGCTGCAGCGGCGGGCGCGGCGGCTGCAGCGCCACGCCGGCGCCAATGTCGCAGCTGGTGCGTGCTGTGGGCCTGCGCGTGGGGGCTGCCTCCTGGCTGTGCGAGCTGTGCGCGCGGCGCAGCGGCTGCGAGGACATGCGCTGCAGCAGCGCCTGCATGGAGCTGGTCTCCAGCGGGGACGCCGCGCACCCCTGCTCCTCGGCCAGCTYCCCCCAGCCCGCCAGCCACGACTCCACACCCTCTGTCTTGGCTGACGAGCGGCGCGACAGGTGGCTGCCATCGATGCTAGGCCGCGGCGGCGCCGCCTCCAGCACCGGCAGCGGGGCCGACGGCGCGCGGGCGGTGCAAGCGCGTGGCGCAGGGGGCAGCTGGCGGGCGCCTGGCATTGGGGCGGCTGCACAAGGGCGGGGAGGGGGCACGGGCCAGCCGCACTTGAGTGGGTGGGAATGGGCGCAGGCCGGGGTGGAGACATACTACGGCCATTCCGCCGCCAAAAGCGTGCAGATCCCGTGTTGACATCGATGCAAGGGCGGGCAGGAGGCCAGGAGGCGCACACAGCCCTCGAGCGCCCCGGCCACTCACCAGGCGCGTCTCCAAGCAGCCAATCAGCTGCGTCTAGCACGTCTGATGCCTGGTAGCCCTCCCACACGGTGGACAGAGGGTCCAGGCTCGTGCGAGGCGGCAACGCCGCCTGGCCAAACATAGCCGCCCCGTGTGCCGTCCCGCTGCTCCCAACGGGCTCTGGATGCGATGCTAAGAGGCTGGCAGGCACCGCGGGGGCGCCAGGGGCGCCTGTGGCAAGCGGTCGAGAGGAGAGGCCCGTGCGTGGCGGCCCTCAAGAAGGCAGTGGCTGCGCCTGATGGTGAGCGCAATGCGCGATGGCAATGGCGGGGCGCCGCTTGGGCAGCAGAGGTCACTGCCCACTGGGCCATCTGATGCAGAGCCTGTGGCTCGGCTGCTCAACAGGGATTGGCTGCGCTCTGCAGGGCAGGGGACGTGCTGTCGATTCGAGGATGCAGACCGGCGCAAGCCCCGTCCTGCCCGTTACCGCCGCGCTGCTTGTGCCGGCGCCGCTTGTGACCGCATCCTTGCAGGCATCCTGGGTGTGTGCAACGCTGAGCTGAACGTGAACTTTGGGACCGATTTTCAAGCCCCAGGCTGTCCGGGCTCAAAGCACATACTTACAGTTCCATAGCATGGTGGCCACGCAGGCTGCCAAAGAGGGAGATGCCAGGGACGGCGGGAAGGCAGGAAGATACATGCGTCGCACTCAAAATGAAATCACATTGTTCAATGCTGCGGGGGAGTGGGGGCTCTGGCGCCGTGGTCACCGGAGCGTGGCAAGCCGCGACAGCATCACAACCAGGCCTGGCAGCCCTTTCTGCAGGTGGGGTAAGGCGGAGGGAGCGAGGTTGGTTGCGGTGCGCCGCGCCACCTCCCAACCATTGCAGTGCGCTGCACCAGCTGCCAGCCACACGCAACCGCCCGCCCAGCGCGGCGCCTCGCCTGCAGCAGGTTGATGCGCGCCGCGTTGCTGCTCTTGGCGAACAGCGACAGGCCAAAGGCGATGAGCTCCAGGAAGGAGAGGCGGGAGGACAGGAAGCCGTGCCAGTGGTAGTCGGAGAGCGCAAAGAAGGCGGCAAAGAACTCGCGCGTCTCCGCCAGGTCCAGCTTGAGCAGCACCTGTGGGGGTTCGTGGCGAGGGCAGGGCAGGGTAGTGGTGGTTGAGGAAAGCTAGGCGGCTGGCAGGTTGGGCACAGCAGGACATGCTCCACCTGCTGCACACTGCACGGCTGCAGGCAGCACTCAGCATGCTCGCCACTGCACCCCGCCCGTCCGCCCACATAGCACGCACCTCCATGCCAAACTCAAAGAACTCGCGCTGGCGCAGGCGCTGCACGGGCCACATGGTGCGCCACACAGCGGCGCTCATGGCAGCAGCCTCAGCGTCGCTGCGGGGCGCGCGCTGCAGGTGCCCATCTGTGGCCTTGTCCGACACTGCGGGCAGGACGGCGCCAGGCGGCAGGCATGTGGATGGTGTATGAAGCAACGCAGCAGGCGGCAGGTGCAGAGGGTCTCGGCGAGCCAGCGGGCAGGCACACAAGCAGGCCGCCAGCCCTACGGGGCTTGGTCGACGGGCGACAGCAGCAGCAGTGGCGGCAGCCTTCTGGCGCTGTTGCCAGCTCACGTACACTCCCACCCAGCCTCATCCCCCTACCTGAGGACAGCTGGTCGATGATGGCGTCCGCCACCAGCGGCACCGCGCCCAGCACCCGCGACACCATGTAGCCAGTGGAAGGGTGCACCATGCCTGGAGCGGGGCAGGCGCACAATGATGCGGAGGTGAGGATTGGTTGGAATGGCGGCTTGAAAGCAGCGCAACAAGCACAACGGGATTCCTAACCGACAAGCAGCTGCAGTGCGCACTCCGGAGCAGGCCCGTCAGCAGCTGCACCAGGCTGTGCACCCCGGGCGCCCACCTGCGGTGCCGCCGATGCCAATCACGCGCTGCGGGCGCATGGGCAGCACGCCGCCCATGGGGATGGCACAGAACTCCTCCTCTTCCACTTTCAGCACCTGGCGCACCAGCAAGGGGTGGGCAGCAGCCAGTCAGCATTGCGCGGGCTGCAGGCACGCCTGGTCTGGCGCACTTGTGCAGCACAAGCTAGCATGCAGCTCTGCTTAGCATGTTCCGCTTCAGCGGGGCCCTGCTCCCCTGCCCTGCACCACCCTCCCCCTTGGACCCCGCACCTTGAGGCCCAGGTGCTGCATGCGCTTCTCCAGCCGCAGCTTGAGCTCGGGGAAGGGGATGATGGGGCGGGCCACCAGGCTCGTCTCCTCCAGGAAGATCTTGGTGGGCGAAAAGGGCATGGCGTACAGGAAGGTGGGCAGCCTGCGGCAGGGCAGGAGGCCGGGGATGGAAATTGACAGGGTGGGGACTTGAGGGCAGCTTGCCGGAGGATGACCCAAGGGTCAGGCAGCAGCAGCGGTCGGCAGTTCACATGCGCACCGCCTGCATGCTGTACCACCCCACCCACGGGCCCACAACACCCTGCCCCCGCCCATCCGGGCTCGCGCTGCCCGCCTCACTTTTCGTTGCGCGCCTTGACGTCGGGCGAGGCGTCCAGGTGGTCGTCCCGCCAGTCCATGAACAGCATGGTGCCGCAGTCAAAGGGGTGGCTCTCCACCTCGACCACAATGCCATATGCGCCCTGGTAGCCTGCGGGAGCAGCGACGTGCATGCAGCGGGCGGGCTCAGGTGAGCCGTTTGCAGGGCACGCGCAGCGTCTCGATCCCTAGGCAGCGCTGCACTGGTGCATGCTGCAGCATGGACGCCCCCGTGCAGCTGGTCGCAGCACATCTCACACTGCTGGCATGCCGGCCAAGCCTGGCACCATGCCAGTGCACCGCCTGCTGCCTAGCCCTTCCCTTCTGCACCCCACAGCCTGTGTGACACCGGCTGCCGTCCAGCCGCACCCACACCATGCATTCGGTTGCGCACCCGGGTTGAAGGGCTTGTCAAACTCCACCAGCTTGCGGCTGTGCCCCGTGGCGTCCACCACCAGGCTGCCGCTGACCTGCTGGCCGCCCTCCAGCGCAACCGTGGAGCGGCCGCCGCCGTGAGACACGTCCTTGGCCTGCAAGCGCATGGACGGGGGGAGGTGCAGAAGCCGGGTCTCTCTCCTGCCCGGGTCTCTCTCCTGCTGCGCTGCTGCTCCACAGCAGCCACGCTTGCCCAGCCCCAACACTGGGCCAGGCGCCAACATTGCCCGGGTAAAAACTTGCACCCACCTGCAGCAACAGCTTCAAATACAGCCTCCTGCAATCCACAGGCCGCCTCAGTCAATTGCCTCGCACCCCCGCCCACCTTGGCGCGGTGGAACATGACGCCGGATGCGATACAGCGCTCCAGCAGCCTGCGCTTGAGCTTGGGGCGGTCCACACGGCCGTAGGGCCGCTTCAGGTACCTGCACAAAGGCAGCAGCCGGTAGCAGGGGCAGGGCATGTCAGCATTGGCAGGGCACAGTGACGACTAGGATGGGACAGCGCCACCGAGCCAGCACTCCTCAGCGGCAGCAGCTGCGTCCGTCGGCCTCGCACCTAAGCCTATGCATGCCGCCTGCCAGCATGCAGCCACAGCAGAGCATTTCCTGCTGGGCACGCATGCCTAGGCGCCGCCAGCTCACCGCGCTCCATCGGACTCGGAGTTGAGGTACACGAGGGCTCGGTCCCAGGTGTAGTCCAGGCAGTCTGCCAGCCCCATCAGCTCAAACTCGTCGATCCACACACCAAAGTTGTTGACCCAGGGGGCCAGCGGGTTGGGGTCCACAATCAGCACCTGCGCAGCGAGGCAGCGAGGCAGCAATCTTCGGCTGGCAGGGGCGGCGCGGTGCAGGGCGGCGGCAGACGAAGGGGCACTGCGGCGGGAAGCACCACAACGCAGCCCACTCTGCCAGCGCTGCAGCCTGCGTGCCTTCCAGCACATGTTGGGACGTCCACAAGTGGTGCTGCACCCAACCAAACTGCGTGCAAACCCCTCAGCAGCGCACCTTGAAGCCCGCCTGGGCCACACGGTCAGCCACTGCCAGGCCTGCCGGCCCGCTGCCCACCACCACGATGTCAAAGGTGGCGGGCTCTGTCGGGTCATACAGCGGCAGCTGGATGTCGGTGAATAGCACCTTGTCAGGCGACAGCGGGGCCGATGGGTCGCTGGCAGGCCCCCGGCCGCCGCGAGGCAGCACCGGCGTGGAGGGCGGCGCCGCCGCTGTTTCGGCGGTCATTGCCGCTGCCACAGCCAGGCGCTGCCGCCGGCGCTGCTGCCTGCTGCGCTGCTGTTGCTGCTGCCAGGGTGCGCTGGCCGCCAGGCGGGAGCCCCTGCCGCTGGTGCTGGCCTCGCACAGCCGGCCGCTGCAGCTGGGCTGCAGGGCGCCGGCCAGCGACATGGTCGTCGACGTGGGGCCTGGAAACGGGGCAATGCGCGTGGCTGGAGGGGGTGAGGTCCCGCACTGCAGAGCGCGCGCCAGCTGCTGGATGGCAATTGTTTACCAGACGTCTAGCAGTGTCTCGAGAGAGCTGCAGCAGGCGATCGGAGCGACGCCCATCTCATCAGCCTGCTGCGCGCCTCCTGGCGCCCTGTGGCTTCTGCGCGGGGCTGAGCTCGAGCCCGAGCCGTCGCGAACCTTGAGCAATTCCTTGTTGTTCAGGGGCCCGCAGCACAGCCTCCCAGCGAGGTCTTGCTCTTGTTCGTCCTCACCCAGCTCCCCCAGGCCACCCAGCTGCCCGGGACCAACTCTGAGACGGACCTTGTGTGCAGAGAGTCCAGCCCACACCCGGCAAAACCAGGCAGCAGGCAGCAGTGGCGGCGGCGAGCGGCGGCGGAGCACTTGCGCCCGCCCACAGCAGCAGCGAATGATTGAGGAGCCGCCCAACCCGGCGCACCTCAAGCTCAAGGCCGCCACAGCAGTTGCAACGGTGGCTCTGGCCGCGGGCCTGCTGCTGTTCGACTGGGACGCACAGACCGGCCACCAAACGGTGTTCAGCAGCGTGCGCCCCACTGTCAAGTCAGCACTCAACCGCTTGTACGGCCGGGGAGGCACCGAGGCCCAGCAGCAGCAGCAGCGGCAGCAGCAAGGTGGCAGCAGCAGCAACGGGGGCCCAGGCAGCTGATGCCGGCGCAGCATGGCGGCGCACGAGGCCGCCTGCGCCGCCTGGTCCCGCCACTTTTGCGGCGACGACGCAGCAGTGCAGCAGTATGTGTGCCAGTGAGTGTGTGTGCAGGGGTGACATGCTTGTGGATGGCACGTGGCAGTGTGTATGTGCAGCTGGGCCAAACCAGCCTGGCAGCGCTTTCCATGACATCCGGCCCTCCCCCTCCATGCATTCCTTCCGGCTCCCCCTCTGTGCAGGGTGCTGCTGACGGCCATTGAGGATGGCGACAGCCTGCCAGAGCTGGCCGACTCCCTGGCCGACTTTGTGCCGCACGCCAGCCGGCAGGCCCTGTCTGACGGGCTCTGCGAGCTGGATGCCGTTGTCAAGTGCCCTGCCGGCTCCGCATCACAGCCCGACTATGCTTGGATGCAGCCAGCTGAGCAGGAGGCGCAGCAGCAGGCGGCAGTCGGCGGCCAAGTAGCAAACGAGCCCGCTGATGCAGGAATAGCAAGGCAGCAGCAGCAGCAGCAGCAGGGTGCCGGCGGGCCCAGCGCCCTGAGTGTCGCCGCAGCAGAGTTCAGGCCTGCTGCAGCCACCTTGCCCACAGCCAGCATGGCTGCGCTGGACCGTTGCGGGCGCACAGCAGCATCTGCTGCCCAGCAAGACGAATATGCAGACAGCTGGCAGCACAGCCAACGGCTCGGCGGCAGCGGCGGCGATTGGCAGGCGTGCGCCAGTGTCTGGGACGCCAGCGAGGCTGCAGAGGCAGCCGCCGATGCGGCTGCTGCCCACGAAAAGGTTGCGGGCGGCCCCGCCGCTGAAGCAGCGTTTCTGGCAGTGCTGGGCGAGCAGTTCCCGCTGTTCTCAGCTGCAGCCCTGGCCCAGCTGTTTGCGGAGCAGGGCAGCAGCCTGGCGGCAACCATTCACACGCTGTGCGGCTTGGAAGCAGAGCTCGAAGGTCAGGCCACCGCGGCGGCAGCAGTGGGCACCCAGCAGGTGGGTGCAGAGCTGGCGGGTCTGTGGTGCTCCGGCATGTGCTGTCATTGCAGGGTTGCTTGGTGTGCTGCTGGAGGCACGGTTGTGCTACTTGTATTGCCGATGTGTGTGGTCATCTCAAGGCGTTTTCTGCCCTTTCTGCCCAACACAGGCTGCCGGCCCAGCGTTTACAGCCGACGACTTCCCTTCTCTGGGCGGCCCGACAGCCGCCAGCAGCGCCAACAGCCAGGCTCGCAATGCTGCGGGCTATGCCAGCAAAGCACGCGCAGCTGCAGAGCTGCCCGGCCAGCCTCGCAGCAGTGGCGGCCCAGGCGCCCGCCAGCGCCCCGCAGCAGCAGTGGCGGCAGGAGCAACAGAGCGTGCTGCACCCATCTGGCAAGCGCAGGGCGTGCAGCAGTTTGCCACTGGTGCGGCAGCTGCTCAGGAGTATGCGGAGCTGCGGGCAGAGGCGCGAGACCATGCCCGCCTGCGCAACGCTTACTTCCAGCAGGTGGGCGCGCTGTGTGCACCAGCTCTTGCTGTGTTGACAGGCTGCAGGCCATGGCTTGCGGCTGCCCTGCCAGCTAGGGTTGGTGGTAATGAGCGGCTTTTGCAGCATGCACATTGTTGTTCACAGCCAGGTTGTCTTGTCTGCCGCCGCTGATCAAGTGTGCCATGCTCAACAGTCCAGGCTGGAGCTGCCCTAGCTACCTGTCCTGCTCAATGCACGCCTCCCCTCCCCATCACTGCGTGCGCTCGCAGGCCACCCAAGCCTACCTTGCTGGCAACAAGCGCCTGGCACGTGAACTGGGAGCCAAGGGGCGCTGGCATGGGGAGCAGATGCATGCCGCCCACGCTGCGGCGGCAGCAGAGACGTTCACGCGGCGCAACCCGGGCGCGGCAGCAGCCATTGTCGGCAGCAGCGGCAGTGGCACTCGCAGCGGCGGGGTGCAGACGATAGACCTTCACGGCCTGCACGTTTCAGAGGCCCTGCAGCTGCTGGAGGGCCTGCTGCTGCAGCTGCAGTCTGGCTCTGGTGGCGGCGCCGGGAGGGCGCGGCGGTTGCGGGTTGTTGTGGGCGCGGGCACGCACGGCAAAGTCCCTGCTCGGCTCCCTGCAGCGGTGCGGCGCTATCTGCAGGAGCAGGGCCTGTCTTTCAGTGAGCCGTACGCTGGGCTGCTGGAAGTTAGCCTTCAGTAGGTTGGCTGCCATTTACAGGCATTTACAGCACTTGACTTCCTCAGCGAGCTAGGAACAATTTCCATCCATTGCTGTAGCACGACATTGCAGTAGCATGAATCAAAACCTTCTCTGTGTAACACAACACAAGCTAACAAGAGCAACACAGCAGATGCGCCATCCCACGTGCTGCCTCGTTCTAGGCAGCCGGTGAGCATGGGCCGAGGCGACATCGCCTTGCGGCCTGCCGGCCGAGGGCGACATCGCAGCTGCGGCAGCTCTTCAGCGGCTCCCAGCGCCGCGTTCGCCGTCTTTCTCACACTCCACTCTCCCTTTAGAGCTTCAGCCTGCGCTCGCACGCACGCCCGCGCCTCCTGGGGCGCTCGAGGCAACCGTTCTTGTGGAAACCCCGAGGCGCTTGGAGCTAGGTGCGGATTGTTGGCGCTTGCGAACCTATTGGAAGCCATCAATCGTCAGTGCGGGCTTGCCGAGGCGCAGCCGCGCTGCCGCCCGACGGCGGGGAGCAGAGCGGCCCCTGGCCTGTCGGCAGCATCGATCAACCCTGCTTGGTTCGCCACCTGCGCTTTCTGTTTCCACAAGTGCCTTGGTTTAACCCCGCATCTGCTCTCGCCCCCAGCAGGTCAACTCGTCTTCCCCAGCCATGTGGCGCCCGCGCGCCTTGGCGGCCCTGCTTGGCCTTGCCCTGCTGGCTGGCGTGGCGCACGGCCAGAGCGGCAGCTGGAATTGCCGCATGGCCCCAGGCTCAACTCACGCAGGCTGCGGCCTGCCCTACCAGCTGTCCAACTTCCAAGGGTGCGTGGCAGGGCGGGGCGGAGGCTGTGTCTGGGAGTCAGATTATCTGCCACATGACCATGGTTGATCACCTGGCCTGTTCCTCTGCTGCCCTCCCTGCCTCTTCCCGCAGCTACTTCCCCTGCTCCCCTAACGTCAAGGTGGGGCGCCCCAAGAGCGTGGAGGAGCTGGCTGCCCTGGTGGCCAAGTGGCCCAAGGTCAAGGTGCGCCACCTGATCACTGCATCCCGGAGTGCAGCCTGCTGGCCGTCACCCTGCTGAATATGTGCGGCCTGCCTGGCCTGTAGCCCGCCTAGGCCTCCCCTTGCATTGCATTGCTCCCACCCTCCCCAGTCCCACACCCAATCACTCCGCAGGCTGTGGGCGTGGGCGGCAGCTGGAACGAGGACCTGTTCTGTGCCGGCACCGACTCATCTGCCCTCAACCTGGTGATGACTGAGCAGGAGGGCACCCTGGTCTTGTGAGCGGGAGAGGCAGGGGGGCTATGGGACTGGTGGCCAATGATGCGGTGATGGATGGTGCGTCAATCCATGGAGACAGTGCAGCGATGGCCTGACACTTTCTTCAGTGCAGAAAAGTCACACCCTATCCCCTCCAACCCCACCCAATCCTGCAGCATCAACGCGCCGCAGACCCCCAAGCAGGCAGCCCCCAACTGCACTGCCCCTGCCGGCTTCCCCATCCAAGTTGATGAGGCAGAGCGCACCGTCACCGGTGGGTGGGCGGATGGGTGGGCTGGAGAGTCTGCATGGCAGGTGGCGCATGCTCCCTGGCTCAACTTTGATCGGCCCATGCGCCGCAAACTTTGCCACTGGCTGCCCTGCAGCGCCCGCCCTTGCTCCCCCGTCGCCACAGCACACAAGCTCCTCCCCACCCACCCGCACCCCGCAGTGGCTGCCGGTGTGCCTCAGCGCATGCTGCTGGACTACCTTGCGGCATACAACCACTGTAAGCAGCCCGCTGGCTGGACCCTGCCGGCATTCACCTGGTGGACCGATCAGACAATTGGCGGCGCGGTGGCAACCAACTCCCACGGTTCCACACTCAAGTACGGCTCGCTTAGCTCACAGGTGGGTGGGATACAATGGGGGTAGGAGTAGTGTTTGGGAGTGGGGCAGGCCAGACCCTCCCAACTTGCGCCCATCGCAGGCTGGTGACCCTGGCTAGCACGGTAAACACACCCCATCACCACAATCCATACTCCTGCAGGTCACTYCCCTGACGCTCATCACCGCCAACGGCACCTCCCTGACCGTCACACCCACCTCCAACCCCCACCTGTTCCGCGCGCTGGGCGTGTCCGTCGGCCGCCTGGGCGTTGTTACGGAGCTGACACTGCGCATCCGCCCGCAGATGGCGGTGACCAAGTCTCTGCAGGTGGGTGGGTCTGGATGGTGGGCGGGTGGGACGGTTTGTGGGGAGGGTTGGTGGGGTGACAGCATGATGCCAGCCTGCCCTAGGCACTGCCCTTTAACTTCCCGTCTGTCCCTGCCCCTTCCTGCTCCCGCAGGAGCTGAGCTTCAAGCAGTTTGCGCAGCAGGTCAAGGCCACGCAGGACCACTTTGTGGCGGCGCGTGCGGCGGGCGACGAGGCGGGCATGAAGCGCGCGCTGGCTGAGCTGGATGAGACGCAGGTGGGCTGTTCATTCTTCATTGCAAGGCGATGCAACCCTGGGCAAAGTGGTGGTTCAAAGCTGGCGGGTTTATTTTCCATGTCAAAATGTGCAGCACGCTCCGCTCCTGCACCGCTGCTGCCAAATGCCCCACCTCAAAACTGCAACAGCTGCACACCGCCCTCCCAACCAACCTGGCATTGCCTCATCCCCTGCGCAGGCTCTGGCCATCATTGAGAGCAACGCTGTGTGGCGGGTGGACTTTCAACATCTCGAGAAGGAGCCTCTGAACGTGCTGCTGAACGTGCCGGCAGGCCTGCAGGGCGAGCCGCTGGTCGAGGTGGGTGGGCTGGTTGTTTACTGGGTGAGCAGTCACAGGCTCATCTGGAAGGATGCTAGCAAGCGCTGGACTGTTGCTAGACCTGCCCGGCGTCGCATTCACAAGGATGGCACGGCTCCTGCTGGCAATTGGCGCCCGACCAACAACAGCTGCCTTTGCTGACCTATTCCCCCTGCAGGCAATGTCGGGGCCGGCCGAGAGCGATGCCTCTGTGTTCAACCAGCGGCGCAAGCCACCCGTTACCCCTAACCGCCAGATGACATCAAACCCAGGCAACATCTGGGGCCGTTTCTACGCCACCCTGGGCCGGTAAGAACGGGTTGCTTAGCAGGCAACTTGCGTCGGCGCAAGGACGTAGGGCGTCCTGCGCTTGCTGGGGTCACTACTTGTTTGTTGACATTTCCTACATCTCCTTTCTACCTTTCGCAGGGAGTACGTGGTGCCCGGCACCTGGGAGGCGCGCAAGTCCTTCCTGGCCATGTGAGGGATGGGGGTAGGGGGAGGAAAAACATCTGGCGTGGTGTGGTGGCATGTTGCTTGTTGGGTGGCTTGGGTCAAGGGTCTGCTGCATGACTGCTGCCTGATGCTGATATGCAGCCCATCACCCCTTTGTCTTCACCTGCAGGACGGAGCAGGGCACGCGCCTGACCTCCACGTTTGCTCCGTACATTCAATTCGAGGTGGCTGTGCCCCTCGAGCGCGCCGGCGACTGCCTGCTGGAGGTGAGTGGGCATGGTTGATTGTAACTGTTAGCCAAGACGGAGATGATTTGGGGAGACCAACAACTGGAATGCTTTGATGAGGCCATCCATGCCCAAACAGCAGCGTTGGCTGTTCACCCCTGCAACGCTCCCCACCCCCATCCCTCCCTTGCTGTGTTCAGGTGGAGCGCGAGGCGTACGGTCGGCGCAACCTCAAGGAGGGTTTCCGCAACCCGGGCCTTATCCGCTTCACCTCTGGGGAGGTGCGAGGCGTGGGCAGCTGGCAAGCGGGCGCGGGCAGCGGGCAGCAGGAGGGAGCAGGGGTGGTCAAGGCTGTGCGGAAGGCTTGCTAGTGAGCCACATGTGCGGCTGGCTCGCAGCAGGCCTACAAATATGCTGCTCTATTTTGCGCCCGTCCCACCTGCTTGCCTGCCCCATCTCCTGTTGCCCTGCCCGCTCAGGATTTCTACCTGGCCGCCACCCATGGTGGCCCGCGCATGTGGTTCAACCTGGAGGACTGGATCTCCCTGTCCTCCGGCCAGCCCAATGACAAGTTCCTCGAGGTGATGAGGATTTTCAGGTGAGTGCTGTGGTGGGCTGTGGTGGCAAGGTGGGCATGCCCAGACCGCGTGCACTAGGGTGTTGTAGATGTGTGATGTGGGGATGAGGCAGGCATGGGGGCGGTGGTGGATCGGCGGCGCAGCAGTTCCTGTCCTCCCACAGCCAAACATGCACACCACTGGCGACCTCTGACCTCCTCCTTGCCTCCCCCCTCCCGCCACTGCTGTGCAGGGAGCGGTGCGGCGCTCGCTTCCACCTGGGCAAGGCGGGGCTGAACGAGGTGGTGGTGAAGAATGAGGGCTGCTGGGACGGAGCCAAAGAGTACCCTGATACGTGGTGTCAATTTGGATGCGCCGTGCAGGTGCGCCGGTTCAAGAATGCAACTGGGTGCATAGTGCATGTATGGCTGGTTCGGGCGGCGGTGAGTGCGCACCAGACAGAGCTGGCGAACCCCTCACCCTTGAGCTGCCCTTCACGTGCCACTCTGAACACACCCCTTTGCCTTCCACACACTCACAGGAGCTGGACCCCACTGGCAAGTTCAACGGTGCCGGCACAGGCGCACGCAACATCTGGCAGTGGGCCGCCACGCGCGGTGGGCAGGCGGTGCCTTTTGCCTCGTGCTGCGGCCCGCAGGGCTTCCTGCCCCAGTGCCAGTGCGCCCGCGCGCCTCCTGCTCCTGAGCGGCGGCAGGCGCTTGGTGAACAGGCACGTTGTGAATAAATGCTGATGGCACACGTCCTTGCAGGGACCATGCGATTGACTTGAAATTGCGCAACCTTCTATAACCCAGTGCATGCTCTCATTGCAGTTAGTCTATGCCAATGTTCTAGGAAACAAACCTAGGCAGAATGATGTGCTCATGGCATCAATTTACCCTCATTCACTGACAATGCACTTGCGGTTTGACACTGCCGACATTTTTCCCAGCACCGTGTTTTGCCTTCCCTGCCACACTGGGACAGAGTTCTAGCCATCATTTTCATACTTGTAAACCCGATCTCAGAACCAAACCATGCCGGCACCCAGGCGCGCAAGCACCAGCCCAGCTGTACTGTATCTGTGCCCCTTTGTCCCATACAACAGACTGGCTGTGTGCTGCAACTGCACAGCTTGCAGAGCAAATGCAGTTATCGTCAGGCAACTCGTGTGTTGCTTCTTTCGCGTCCGATGTGATGCCGGCCCCTCGGCGCTGCGGCATGCCGAACTGTCGCGCCAGCGCGCCCGGCGCCGGAGCGGCGGGAAGCCCCGCTTGCAGCAATCGCCCCCCAGTGCTGACCCATCGACTCAGCGTGTAACTGGGTTCGACGCATCAGGTCCCGTGCGCCCGCAGCGCTGCTCAAACTCGAGCCGCTGGGAGTTCTGCCCCCGCACAGCAGCTGCCCAGCTTGAACGGCTGCCATCGGAGGACTTGCTGTCGCTCAGGTGCGATGGCGCGCTGGGCAGGGCTTGCAAGCCTGTCGTCCAGCAGGGCTGGCTGGTCCCGTCCCACTAGCGGGTTGCAGGGGCTTTTGCAGCCCTCTATCGCTCATGACACAACGTTATGATGGCATCTGTGAGCTGCCTGTCAGGGCTGCCCTGCCGCCGGCACTGCCGCCGCCGCCGTGGCTCTTCGAAACGTGCTCACACCAGCCACGCCTGCTGATGCCCGCTCCTGCCCCAGCTCCTTCCGAACAGTCTTGAGCAACCAAGATGAGCAGCCTGGACGTGAAGCAGGAGGGGCCTGAGCAGCAGGCAGCGGCAGAGGAGGACGAGGGGGAGGAAGGCTGGGAGGACGCAGCTGAGGATGAACAGGAGGAACAGGAGGAAGATGATGATGAGGAGCCTTCTGAAGGCGAGGCGGCGGCAGCAGCGGCAGCGGGCACGGCCACGCCACCGGCGCGCTGTGCGATGTGCGGCAATGGCAGCGAGGTGGCCTCTGCTCTGGGCGACCTGCTGCTATTTCATGGCACAGGAGGCAAGAAGCCGACAGCCGTGCATGTGCACCTGGCCTGCGCGGCATGGGCACCCAGGTGGGCAGCCGCCTGCAAGCTACCTTTGAACAAAGTGCGCAAGGCACACACATTTTGACGGCTGCATTGCATGCTGAGCCCACCACCTGCCTGCTTGGCCCATACGCTGCATGTGCTGTTTATGATGCCACGACTGCTGCCTTCTTGCGCGCATGCGGCAGCTGCTTGGCTTCTGCCATGCCGCTCACCACTCATTATGCAACCCGGTCACCCTTGCAGGGCTTACGGTGTGGATAGCGCACAGGTCTGCAGCAGCAGCAGCAGCCGCCTTGATGCTAGGCTTGTTTGCTTGCAGTGCAAGTCTCCCGCCTGCCTGCTGCGCTCCCTGGCGTGAGCCTGACACTGCTGGCCTGTCCTGAAGTGCAGCCTGGGGCGCAGCACGGGCTGGCCATGGTGCCTGAGGAAGTGCGGCGGGCACGCATGCTGCGCTGCAAGCAGTGCGGCCTCACCGGCGCGGCGATGGGGTGCGAGGTCCGCTCGTGCAAGGAAACGTTCCACCTGCCATGCGCGATGCTGCAGGCAAGTGGGCTGTGAGCAAGCGCCTCTGGGTGTAATAGCTGCTGCGCACGTGCTCTGCGGCTCTTGCATCCATGCCCGGCTCTGCCTGCGCAGCACTACCCCAAAAGCTGCGCGCCTCACCAGTATCCCGGGTGCCGCTCTCGCTGTCCCCCGGCCACTGCTGCAGGACGGCACTCGGTTCGACTGCGACCGCTGGCAGCTGTTCTGCCCCAACCATGCCAGCAAATGCCTTGGGGGGGAGGCAGAGGACTTCCAGCAGCGCCGCCGCACGCTGCGCCGGCTGCAGGGTGGGCGGCCCAGCATGCTCACGGCAGCTGCGGGCAGCACACCATACGCGGCCAAGACAGCCAGCCGGCGACCGTCTGCCGCCAGCCCAGCGAGCGCAGCAGTGGCAGCAGCGGCAGCGGGGCTAGGCTCGGGCGGAGCAGCACAGAAGAGAGGCGCTGTGTCGCCTTCTGGCATGGGCGGCAGCAGCAGGGCTCCACCACTGCTGCGGCGTGCCCCTGAGCCAACGCTCAGCAGCAAGCGGCAGCGGACGGGTGAGGCAGCGGCAGGCCCAGCCGGCCCCGTCACCAGCGAGCCACAGCAGCCGCAGCCGCTGGCAGCAGCGGCACGGAAGCCTACTGCTGCCAGCGGCACCGGCCTCCCCGACGGCGCACCACACCTGGCGGGAGCGGCGCCGGTGAGCGGCTTGCTGCCTGCCCGGCAGCAGCAGCAGCAGCAGCAGCAGGGCGGATCAGGGCAGCTGCCGGCCGATGTGCGACAGCTGCTGCGGGAGGTGTTTGGGCCCGTGCTGCCCGCCGCCNATCCCNTGCAGCGGAGGCGTACCTGTGGGCGGAGGGTGTGCGCAGCTTCAGGTGAGGTGGACGCGTTTGAAAAGGATGAGCATCCGCCGGGTTGTTGCTGTGAGTTTTAGATGCAGCATGCCATGGATGCAGGCCCCCTGGTTCCCTTGCCACATGCTTGGCAGCTGTGCTCTGCATCAGTCTTCAGGCCTAGCTGTGGGCATGTAGCAGCGCGGGGTGATGGCTTGTTGCTGAGGCGCGTGCAACCCCTCATCTGCTGTCTCCCACGGGTGCTTCTCCACTGCAGCGACCTGCGGTTTGTGGACCATGCAGACTTCTGGGCGCAGGTGCAGCCGTGCACCAGGTGCGTTGCAAGCGTCAGCCTTTGGTACAGGCGTGCAGGGCACTGCCGCATTGGTGGCAGCAGTGCTGTAGTAACCGAGGCAGCGGCTGTGCAACCACGGCTGCTCATTTGGCTGGTTAGGCGCGACTCAGCTGTATCAGCAAGCCCTCCTCCTCGCCCAATGCCCCCGCAGGCTGCTGTTCAACAAGCTGTTCATCCTTGTGCAAGAGCGGGACCCGGCTGCGGCCGCGGCGGCAGCAGCGGCGGCGGCGGCAGCAGCAGCAGGTGCAGCAGCGGCAGCACCTCAGCCGGAGGCCTGAGAACTGTTTGACCTTGTGCTATATCTTTGACATTCTGCTGCTGAGCGCAATTCGTGACTGAGGGATCACTCGCAAAAACGGAAGACACTGCAAAGCAGGGTTAGCACATCGGCACACACGCACGCACACACAAGTTCGCATCAAGAGAGGGATGGAGATGGAAAGCCAGTGTTCAGAGGGGATCCGATCATCATTGCGTTGAGGGGGTGGGGGTTTGGGGCTGAGAGGGATTGCGTTGATGGTACATTTGCGGGTGGTATGTACAGGTGGGGAATACAGCGTTTGGTGAGCCGCAAGGGCGGCACAAGGTGTGGTGATCTTGGGTGGCTGCACGAAGCGGCTGTGTCCGGCGCTGGCTGGCTGATGCACGGCAGGTCAGGTCCGCACTACGGAGCGGCCTTGGCCTCACAGCGCGCGTGCAAAGATGGCTGCCTCGGTTGCCTGGTATCCCGAGTAGAGGCAGGTTGAGAATCCGTAGGCAAGGCTGGTGGGCTGGGCCAGCGGGATGCACCGCAGGCTGGCGCCCGTCTCCTGCAAGCAGTTTGGGTGCGGCCAAGAGCAGGGCGGCAACGCTTCAGGTGCTGCTTTGGGGCCCCAATGTAGCACGCTTAGCATGCCCGCAATGACTGGCATGCGGCCACGGGGGAACCACAACCCCCTTGCTAAATCTCCCCTCGTGCATGGCTGCGCCTCACCTCCAGGATGGCCTGCTCGTCCTCCGGGCTGCCGGCCCAGGGGCCGCGCGCCCACTTGCCAGCCTCCACCACCTCCTGCAGCACAGCACAGGAATAGGTTGATCTGAAAAGCTGAGGTGGAGCAGGGCAGGTGGCGCGCGACATGCAGAGTCGACACAGCCGAGGGCTGTTGGATGCCACTTCCGCTGCCGACTCCCCTTGCAGGTGCATTAAAACCAAGCCCGGCTTGCCCACTTGCCACATCGAATGCCAGCAGGCCGCCTCACCCGCAGCTCCATGAAGGAGGAGACGTCCACAATAGCCTCCTGCACCGCCGCAGCTGCGCCCCAGCGCATGTCCTGCTGCGCCTCATCCAGCAAGTCTGCCACTGCCGCCGCCAGCTCCTCGCCGCCCTCAGTGCTCACGCCAGCCAGGCGGGTTGGGGCCTCAGTTGAGTCGGAGGCGCGGCGGGGCACCAGGGTGCAGGTGTGGGAGGTGACGTCGCGGGCGCCAATCTGTGGGTGGGTGCGTAGAGGCAGGCAGGGGCGTTGGCGGCGATGAGCAGGGTAGATGGTGGGCGCAGCATGTGCCTGTGCTACAGCAGCACAGGTTGCCAACGAGGCCACCCAGCAAGTGCCCCCAGCAAGTGCGCACCTCAATGCGCACTGCCGCGCCGCAGCGATCGGCCGTGCCAAAGCGCACGCCCGGACGCGTGCGGCGGCCGTCCACAACAGCACGAATGCCGGCGTCCGCCAGCAGGCGGCGCACACGCTCCGCCTCCTCGGTCAGGGCCGCCTTGGACTTGGTGCTGCCAAACCACATGGGCACAATGACCGCCTGCGTTGCGGGGTTGCAAGGGCGATGTGGGGGAGGGTGAGTGTGCAGTGTTGCGCAAACAGCGTGTCAAGGGGCCGGGCAACAATGCAGTGCAGGCAGGCCGAAATCACATTAACCGAGGTACATTTCTTGGTCAGTGTGCAATCAAGCTGGCCAGCCCACCTGGATGGGCGCCAGCTCAGGAGGCAGGCGCAGGCCCGCATCGTCGCCATGCACCAGCGCCATGCCGCTCAGTGCAGCGGCCTGCGGGTGTGCGGGCAGTTGAGGTTCGATTCAAACACGGCTGGTGGTGTGGCAGAGGGATGCTGGTGTTCGTGGCATTACCATGCCACTGCTGCCACAAGCAGCCTGCACATGAGCTGCCACCCAGTCAGCCTTGCATTTCCACACAGCCCTTGCCCATTTCCACACAGCCCTTGCCCGGCCCCACCCTCCCCCCACCCACCTGCAGGCCGCCGCCCATCTGGTGGATGCACTGCTCCTCGCCGTCGGGCCCCTCGAAGCAGGCGCCCAGCACGGTGGAGTAGTTGTCGGCCAGGAAGTGGCAGGAGGCCACCTGGCAGGAAGGGATGGGCGGCGTGGCAAATTTGAGAGTGGCGGCTGGTGATGGATGTACTGCAATGGCTGCTGTGAATGCAGTTTAAGCACAGCTGATGCCCACTGCAGGCTGCCCGGGCCGCCCAAGCAGCCCAGCTCTAGTGCAGCACTGTGAGCCCGCCCACCTGCAGCGCGCGCCCATCGCCCACCAGCGCCTCCACGCTGTAGGTGGCCACCGCGCCGCGCAGCGTGCCGCGCGCCGAGCGGCGGCCGGCCACCACAGGCAGGCCAGCCACGTCACGGGCCCACTCCTCATACAGCTGGATCATGGCCTGGGAGTGCTCCTGGGCAGTGCCGTAGGTGGCGTGTGCGGCGTGGCACTCGTGCAGCAGCAGGCCCGCGTTGCGCGGGTCCCACACCCTGCAGTGGCAGGGGGGCGGCNAAANTGGGAGGGGCGCGTGTGAGTGGAGGGAATCGGGGTGCTTCTGAGCCGTCCATCTTGGCGCAGAACCGGTGCACGATGCCCTACCGCCTCCCTGGATTTGCAAGCACAGCCATCAGTTTGCTCCTCAACCCCACAGCGCACCTGCCCGGCACGTCGTGCCACTGGCTGGCCAGCACGGGCAGGCCGCCGCCCTCCTCCTCCTGCGCCCACTCCGCAAACACGTGGCTCAGCATGCTGCCGCAGCCGCTGCTGCTGCAGCTGCGCGCCGCGCCGGCATCAAAGGCGGTGGCCGCCGCCTGCTGCTGCGCCGCCTCGTTTGCAGGCAGGCCCAGCGGGGCCAGGGGCGGGAAGGTGCGCTGCTCAAAGCCCATGTACTCCAGCCGCTCGTCCAGCCAGCCCTGCGGGACAAGTGAGGGGGAGGGCAGGTGGGGGAGTGATGGATGGGAGAGATGAGGCTGGATTGAATGGGCGGGATAGTAGAGGATACCGGTCGAACGTAGGGGGCGTAAGTGCAGGCGCGGCACGTGCCGTTCTGATGAATGCCAACTTCCCTGGCCTGAAAATCCTGCAAAGTGCATAAGCACGCCTCCCACCTGGATGGGCTTGCCCAGGGCCTTGCCCAGGGAGGGCGCTGCGGCAGGCTTGCCCCGGCCGGCCTGCTTGTAGGCCTGCTCTGCCGCCACCACAGCGTCATCATACCACGCCAGCAGGCCCTGGCTCTTGGGGGCGATGAAGCGCCGCTGCGCCTTCTTGCTGCTGCTCTTGCTGCTGCTGCTGCTGCTGCCGCTGCTGGCGGCACGGGGCTGGCGCTGCTTGCGCCGCCGCTGCTGCCCTGCTGCTGCCTCCGGCTGCTGCTCTGCTTGCGGCTGCTCCTCGCTCTCCTGCTGCTTCCCACTCTCTTCCGGCCGCTCTCTTTCCACAGTCGATTGCTTGGCAGGCCGCTGCAGCAGCTTGCTCAGCTCTGGTGTCACTGCCACGACCGAGCTGTGGGGCTGCACCGCTGCCGGTAGGCCAGCTGCTGCCGTCGGCTGCCCTGCGCTCTCACTGCCGCCGTTCACCATGCGTTCTGCGCGCTTCTGCAGCTCCTGCTCTGCCAGCTCGACCTGCAGCGCGGCATCCCTGCCCAGCTGCAGGGTGCCCGACTGAGCAAGCAGCCGCGGGGGCGGTGCCAGCAGTGCGCCCGCGGCGGCCGGCGACTTGGCTCGGCGGCGGCGCCTGGCTCCAGACGCGGGCCTGCAGCAGCCAGAGGAATCGATCTAAGCACACTCTGGGATCGGGAGCAGGCCCCATCAGCCAGGCATAGCCTCCCACAAACCCTGGAGCTCAAGACTCTCAAGACCAGTCCTGCCTGCGCGCCTCCCCACCTGGAGATCGCCACGCACGTGCATCTTCCATCCCTGATTGCCTCAATGGGCCGCACTTCGGATCGGCAGCCAGCGGGGCGCTGCATACCGCCTCGGCTCCACCCGCTGCAGGTGGGTAGACTCACAAACTGGCGCGTCGTGGCCTGGGCGCGTGCCAAATCAACTGCGCACGGTGATAATCGATGGACGCAGTGCAGACTGGCAATGGTTTTGCGGCTGGCCGCGCCCATGATGGGCCGCCGCCAGCTCAGCGAGCCGGCGCCGCGCGTGGTAGCCACTACCCACCCTGCTATTGAGTTTCAGCCAGGTCAGGGCGTTGATGGTGACATGGTTTACAGGTTCAAAGAATCAGTGACATGAAGAAGTTCAAGGCATGGGAGTCGAAGGCATGGGAAGGAGATCCGCAGTTCAGGGAACGGCAAAGTCAGTATGCAGGTTCGTTTCAATGGCTGGCAATGCATAAAAACAGGCAATGCATCACCAGTAAAAAACATCCAACCAACAATAACAATGCTGCTGCTAATTTTCCACATTTGAACAAGCGAGACGGTGGAAGCAAAAGGTACGGGGTGGGGTGGCAGCTAGGCATGTGCACGCCTGTCTGCGGGTGCTCAGGCGATCGGTCCTCAGCAGGCTCCGGCAGGCGCAGTGGAGCTACTCGCAGCGGAGGCGCAGAGCGGCGGCAAGTTGAGCTGCAGCCAGCGTTGTTGCGGCATTGAGGCTGCCAGATGTTGAGCAATCCCAAGTCGGTGCGTCCTGGCCAATGTTTGGAGTGGCGGCAGGGGTTCGGCATCCAAAGCAGCCAGCAGTTAGCATGTGCACAACAAAACGCCAGCCTGCTGAGTTGAGCTGAATGAAGGCTGCTGCTGTTGGATCAACAGCATCCTGGCGTGCGGGAGCTTGGGTAGTATTACAGGCGCAACACCAGATGCATGTATGGCGGCATTATACAGCTCGAAAGAACGAAGATATGTAGAGGCGAGAAACAAGGCGGCGATCACGCTGGTAAATACATCGATATCGAGAGGTAGAGGCAATGGAGCAATCACAAATCATCGTCAGAAGGAGTTGTCCGGGTAATCAGAGCATGATGGTATACGCGTGGTATCAGCCCATGAGGCAAGTATGATACACTTTCGTTTGTTCACGGTGGATCGACAAGCAGCTGGCTGCTGGCTTGCGGCGCGGGCTCAGCAGGTGGTGCACGACTCGGCGGGCTTGCTCCAGTCGAAGTAGATGGCTTGCACATGCTTCTTGCAGAAGCGGGGCACATGCACTGCACAGCGCAAGGGGGGAGGCGAGAGGGAGGGTTGCTGAGGACAGTGCGGGTGGCCGACAGGGAATCCCGGGCCAGCAGCAGCGGCGGCTGCTCCGGCTGCCTCATGCGCATCCAGCTTGTCCGTTTCCCTGCCAGCCAGCGCTGCTCACCCTTGGTCTTCTTGGTCTTCAGCTCAAAGTACTCGACATACTTGGCATAGCGCTCCTGGCAGCCCACCGTGCACTTGTTGGGCATCACCCACTGCGCGTGGCAAGGGGGGCGGGCGTGCAGCAGGTCAGGCGGGGCAGTGTGGTTGAACCATCTGCATCCATCACCTCGTCTGCCCGAATCCGCCCGCCTAGCTGTCCTCCCTCCTCCTGCCGCCAATGACCTCCACACTCACCGTGGCAGTCGGCATGTGGGAGGTGGGCTCGGGGTACTTGGGAGAGAAGACACACACCGGGTGCCAGCCGTACTTCCTCATGCATCGGTCGTAGCAGCGCTGGCGCAGGGCCTGGCGCCGCTCGTTGGGGTTGGACGGCAGCTTGGCGGCGGAGACGCTGCGGCAGGGCGGTAGCGGCGGTGGGGTCGATGGTCAGGCGCGGCGCTATTCGGCAGCACCAAACGCGTTGAATGACTTGTCTGCGGCGTTAGCAAACCGTCCGCCACACAACGCGGTGCACTTGGGCGCGCGCAACAAGCACAGCCAGCAGCAGGTGGCCTTGAACAACCGCGTAGCGCAGCTCATCACTTTGGCAGCGCGTACCTAGCCACCAGCAGCAGCGCCGCGAAGAGCAGGGACAGGAGGCGGGTCATGCTTGCAGGGACGCGTGTAGAGCCGCGCGGCAGCTGTTGGGGAGCCGGAAGACTTGGTTGGATGTGAGAGACTTGAGAAACTGGTGCAGGGTGTGCATGGCGGCCGGATTTGAAGGCAACGACGGCGGCCGGCCAGCTGGCGCACAGCGCAGCGCCGTCACGAACGCGGCGCCAACCGCCAGCTGTGAGGCATGCAAGCTTGGGGCCCAGCAGCTCAATATGTTGCATTGGAAATTGCGTACCAAGGTTGGGAAATGAAACACAAACAGCATCTTGTGATGGAGTGCCTCAGTTGCACGGCCGCATGCATCGGGGTTTGAGGCGATAAAAGCATAGCTGGTAGAGAGGGTCTGAAACAGAGGCTGACCAGGTGTTGCGTTCATGCGGAAAGCAACAGGCAAAAAACAGAATTACTGTCAATCACAGGGCGGGGGTGCTCAGCACCGGGGTCAGCTGGCCGGCCTTGCTTAGAATCACCGGCGCCGCGCCGCCCGGCAGGCCCACAAGGGTGAGCTTTCCGCCATTGTTGATGGTGAACTTGGCGCCGCTGCTGCCGGGCGCCCGGTTGGAGCAGTTCTCCTTTCCGCCAGCCCACACGCAGTCGTACAGCTGGGCCGCGGTGGTGGCGCCCACAGCGTTGCCTGGGAAGGCGGCAACGAAGCGGCGCCACATGGGAGCGCCGTCAGCTGCCCAGCCCAGCAGGTAACCGGCATAATACCCTGGGAAAGGCCGGCCGTCAGTGAGGAACAGGCCCCAGGCTGAGTCGTCCACAGTGGCGTACCACAGGCCGTTGGACAAGTCGGGCAGGCCGCCAGTCGCCGGCGCAAGCTGGGTGGCAGCACCGCCGCCCTCTGCCACCAGCAGTCGGCTGCCCCCGCCGGCCACTGTGAACGCCACCTTGCCCGCTTCCTTGGTGGTGTAAGGCTCCTGTGTGGGATGGGGCAACATATGGGCAGTAGCACTGGGTGATGGGCACTGCCACCTGCCTCTAAATCAATGCAGCCACCATGCGCCGGCCCTGTGGGCACCGCACCAGCCCGGCATGCGACTGCCCTGCAGCACAGAAGGCCCACCTGCTTGGAGCTGGCGCTGAGGGTGAGGCGGTACCAATCGGTGGCCAAGATGAGGCCGGCCGCCCCACGAGAGGTGGCAGACAGGCCGCCGGCGGCCACCAGCCAGCGCGGCTTGCCCTCAGAGCTGTAGAAGAGTTTGATGACGTCCACCCTGCCTCCAAGGGCACCATCCACAAGGTACCGGACAGGGCCAGCGGCGGCATTCCCACGAGTGGTGGGCAGGCTCCATGCGGGGGTAACTTTGGGTGCAGCCGTAGCTCGATTGAACACCGCATAAAAGTAGTTCTACAATCAGGGCAAAGGGGCAGGGCAGGTGAGGACAGAGTGCACAGCAGCAACACTGCCTGCCATTCACTTGTCCCACGTCCATGTGCACACAAGTGTCCCTCGCATACACAGCACGCAGCTTGCATGTTTGCATGCTCCCTCACCTTCTTGACCGCCAGGTTCATGTCTGTGTTTGGGGAGTTCACCGTGGAGGCCTGCGCCACTCGGGGGCCACGCGCCAGAACGGTCGCCCGGCTGGTTTGGGCGAACGGCCGCACCACAGCCACATGGCCTGCAGGGAAGAAGGCGGGCGGGAGGCATTGAGCTGCGCCTTGCAGGGTAGGCTAACGAAGTTGGATCGCCAGCGTCTGGACCGATCCAGCGCAGTGCGTATGGTGATGCACGCCTCTCCTTCTCGCAGCCGCGGCATGTGTGATGGTGCACCGTGCCAGGTGCTCTACTCACCCGGCTTGGAGAGGTCGCTGTTTCGGCGCAGGTACAGCACCAGCTGGCCCTTGTTGGCCAGGGCCTGGGCCTCGACAGGCCCCGCAAGCACCTGCCAGCCCTGCTGGAGGCCCTCGCTGCTGACCCACTCCTGCTGCTGGTTGGCCAGCAGCACCTGCACAGGGTGCCAGTGGGGGCAGAAGGGGACGGCGTGTGGGTGTGCTGTAGCAGTCGTGTGACAGCGGGCGCATCTGCTGCCCTTGGTAGCTAGCGACTCAATGCGTCATGCTGCTGGTTTACAAATCACAGTAATCACAGCCCACGCCGGCCACCCACCTGCGAGTGCTCAGGCGGCCGCAGAATGTAGATGCCCAACCTCTCCGCCACGGCTGCCACAAATGCGGAGCAATGGGTGGCGACGCCAGAGGTAGCATCCGGGTTGTTGGCCAGCCCGCTAAACCACGCCACGTGCTCGTCGTTCAGCCAGCGGTGGCTCACGTCGAGCGAATCCAGAAACGCAGCCAGGGCGGCGCCTTGGGGCGTCACCACCTGCGCCGCCGCCCAGGCGGCCTGTGAAGGGCAGGGGAGAGCCACCGTGCAGCATTTTGCTGGTGCAGGGTTGAACAATATGGATGAGTGACATCACAGAAGGCCAGCATGCAGCAAAAGGCAGGGCGGGGACGCCGCGGGCAGCCAGGTGGCAGCAAGCGGCCGGGCGCAAGGACGGCGGGGCGCACGTGCGGCCGCCGCAGGCCCGCCGCCAAGCGCCTCCTTCAACGACCTGCCCCAATTACACGCCCCTGGCTCACCTGCTCGGTTGGAGTGAGCGCCGAAGCGCCGCACGTCCAAAGGGTCAGCAGCACCGCTGCCCAGCCTGCCCGAGCCATGTCGCAAGCTGCTCAGGGCAGTAAAGTATGATGGCCGAAGCTGAAAGCTACCATGTGTCCTGTCGGCTTGAAGAGGACGCGGGCCATCAGCTGCCGCCCCCAGCTCCAGCGCCCCACAGCTGGCCCTTGGGATCCTGCTTGTGCTCCCATGGCCCGTTCACGATGCCCAACTATGTGACAGGGCAGTCATGTTGCTGCCATGATTTACAGAGCACGGGTGCGGTCGTGGGCAGCTGCATCTCTTCGTTGCAAGCAAGCCTGCAGACGAGGCTTCGAATCGCCGCTCGGCGGCAGCGGCACGGCGGCGAGCGGCGGCGGCAATGGCGAGCGGCAGAGTGAGGCTGCCTTATAAACTTTTGAGTCGGTTGCACTCTGGCAACCAAAACGCCGTTACGAGCAGCAAGTCGACCTGCTGATCTTCCGCGGCTTCATGCCATCTCTGGACGGCGCAGAGGTGGCGGCCAGATAGGCAGGGTTCGACTGATGGCGCACGCTTTCAGGTCGTCCTCATTGCCAAAGCTGTTGCAACGTCGCTGAGCATCCAATGGCGTCTCCCAGCGCCTGCTATCGCACCGCCTTCCCGCCACTTTGAGCGCCGCTAGGCGCCTGCGGCCCCCTAGTGTTGGTAGAGAGGCTCTAGCATCTCGAAATCCGATTGGAGGGGCGGCTGCACGGCCTCCCAGCGCCGCCGCGACCGCCGCCGCCGACGGCAGGGTGCCCGATCGGCATGCAGGTGCCGCTGTCAGCAGCAGATGAGCCTGATGCAGCTGAGGTCAAGGTTGTGGCGCGGGCGCTTGTCATGGCGGTGGAGGCGGCAGCGGCTTGCTACGAGACCGCAGGCAAGGGGCTATGCGTCTACTCTGATACTTGGAGCTCGAGTGTGCAGTGTGGGTGGGTGGGTTGTTAGCCGGGCAAATTTGCACGCCTTCCCTTAAATGTGACAAGATTGCCTTGGCCTGACGTGCAGCTTTGGAACCGCAGCCAAAAAAGCGGCAGCGCTGCGACGATGGGCAGGCAGCCGCCGGCGGCTCCTCTCCGGCGCCTGCCACCAGCCAGCAGTGCGCTGCTGCTGCTGAACCAGGGGCGCTCGCCGCTGCTGCGCAAGCCACCTCTTTGGCTGCACCTGCAGGGCGGCCGCTGTTGCACACACACAGATCGCTGTCGCCTGAGCAAGAAGGTGGGTACTTGGCTGGGGGGCGCCAGATCGCAAGCTTGTGAAACATGTCCCTCCTGCGTTAGCTGAGTGGGTTGCCAAGGATGGCCTGTCATTGCACAAGGACCAAGTGTGCGAGTGCGCGACCCGTTGCCTTGCAGGGAGCCCCGTGACTACTGCGGCCAGCACAGCTGTGGCCCTGCCGCTTGCTGCTGCAGCGAGCACCACGCTCAGCCTGTTGAACAGCGGCGAGGCAGCAAAAGGCGGCAGCCCTCCGGCCGGTGGCGCACCTGCCCTGCAGCCGCCGTCCTTCCCATCACAGCAGGCCCAGCAGCCACAGCAGCCACAGCAGCCGCAGCAGCCGCAGCAGCCACAGCAGCCACAGCAGCCACTCCAGGTGCAGCAGCAGCCCGTGCAGCAGCAGCCCGTGCAGCAGCCTCCTGTGCAGCAGCAGCAACCCTGCAGCAAGCAGCAGCCGCCGCTCATTGTTGGCCCGCTGCCTCGTCCCTACGAGCGGCCTGCAGCAGCAGCATGCACGCTTGGGCCAGCCGGTCTGCGCCTTCCTTTGCGGCCACAGCCACAGCAGCCGCAGCCACAGCCACAACCGTTTGCGAGCAGCACAGTAGCAGCGGCGGCGGCATTGCAGCCAGTGGAGTGCATGCCGCCAACCGAGCCAGCACATGGCCAGCTGCCAGCCTCCCTCGTGGCGTTCCCGCCCCTGTCGGTGCTGTTGGAGCCGCGGCTGCGAGCAGCAGCCGAAGCTGTGAACAAGGTGGCACTGCAGCTGCCCCCAGCACCACAGGCACTACAGCTGCAACCCCAGCCAGGCCTGCAGCCGCAGCTGCAGCCAGGCCTGCAGAGCCAGCAGCCTGACCGGCGCTGTGAGTACTGTGGCCTGGCGAGCGGCAGACCAGCCTGGCAGCAGCATCCCGCCACCGGCCAGTGGCTGTGCACCCCCTGCAGCGCAGTGCTGAACTACCTAGATGAGGCAGGGTCAGCCCAGGAGCCACCAGCAGCGCCACAGCCAGTGCAGCCTGGTGCGGGCGGGTCAGCACAGCCTGCGGAGGCAGCGGCGGATGCGGCGCAGATTGTGCCGCTGCCTGGGAAGCGGCGGCGCATCCTAGACGAGTCTGAAGTCAAGCAGTGCAGAAACTGCGGCTCGCTGACCCCCGGCCCGCCGGGCACGAGCTACAGCTGGCGGCGGCATGCGCCGACCGGCCGCCGCCTGTGCGGCCCGTGTGGAGGGTATGCGGACAAGCATGGCGGCGCCATGCGGCCGCTGCCGCAGGGCGCGCAGCAGCAGCAGCAGCAGCCTGATGCGGCGGACGGCAGCGAAGCAAATCAGCAGGAGGCTGCCCTGCCCAATGTGCCAGCAGCAGCCCAGCAGGCGGCGGCGGCGAGCAGCCCAGCAGGGTCGGCTGGCACGAGTGATGCAGCAGCAGCTGGCACTGTAGTGCGAGATGGGCAGGCAGAGGGTGGCAGCGGCAGCCAGGCGGTGCGCTGCTGCCACTGCGGCGTAAATCGTGCCGACCCCGACCGGCCCAACTACCGCTGGCGCAAGCACAGCGAGACTGGGAAGCCGCTGTGCGGCGCGTGCTGGCGGTACCAGCGCAGGCACTTCGGCTTCCTGCCAGAGCTGCCACAGGGGCAGCAGCAGCCGGCAGACCAGCTGTGGCCAGAAGCTGCTGAGCAAGAGGACGGAGCAGCAGCGGTTTCGAGGGAGCAGTCCCCAGCTGCCCCAGAGCAGTCGCAGCTGCAGCCGCAGCGGCAGCAGCAGCAAGTGGAGGAAGAGGAGGGACATGTGACAGCTGTAGAGCAGCAAGAGACAGCAGTGCAGCAGCCGGTGCCACAGCCACAGCCGCAGCTGCCACAGCCGCAGCATCCAGCTGCCACCCAGCAGGCGGTGGCAGCCACAGCGCACGCTGGCCCATCGGTGCCCAGCAGTAGCCAGACTGTTGGGCAGGCTCGTGCTGGTGCAAGCAGGGTACCATCGGCAGCTGGCGACAGCAGCCGGGCAGGAGGCGGCGGGAGCAGCCGTACGGCGGCAGCAGGGGGAGGAAGCGCTTTGCAGCGCCTGGTGCGCAGGTGCCTGCTCCGCCCGTCCCAGCGCCGGGGTGCTGAGGGTGCAGCCCCGGCCAGCCAACCAGCCCAGCAGCAGCAGCAGCAGCAGCAGCACGGCACGGCTAACGCCAGCCCAGCCGTTGCAGCAGCAGCAGCTCCCCAGGCGGCAGGAGCATCGGCGGGCGCAGCAGCCGGGCAGGATGCACCCATGGCAGAAACTGCTCCGGCGGCAGCTGCGGCACGGCCGCAGGCAGCGGGCCAGCCTGCAACTGTGCAGCAGACGGGCAGCTGGGAGCAGGAGCCACCAGGGCTTGCTCAGCAACAATCGGGCCAGGTGAACGGTGAAGCACCGGCTGCAGCTGGTGCAGCAAGCAGCGTGGAGTGGGAGGCGGCAGCCACATGTGCAGCAGCCAGCCCGCGGCCCCCAGGCGCAGCTGAGGCAGCACTGGCGGGCAGTGAAGTGCAGCCGCGGCCGCAGATTGAGGAGCTGTTCCCGCTCTACCGCCGACTGGCCGCTGCCAGGGCTGCCGCTGAGGCGGAGGCGCGTGGTGAGTGCCACTTTGTGGGGAAATGTCAGAACGGTGGGGGATTTGGGAGAAACGTGTTCAAGCCGGGGAGGCTTGCCTTGCTGGCCAATTTTGTTGGCGCCTGGCGGCCTACTGCTTAAGCCAATGCACCCCGTTTGTGGCTGCACCTCCCCCTTCTGCAGCAGCGTCTGACCACACCACGCCTGTTGAGGCCAGCGGCCAGCAGCAGGATGAAGGCCGGCAGCTGTCGGGTGAGGATACGGAGGAGCGGCAGGAGCAGTTGGCGCACACYCCCAGCACCCAGGASGGCGGSAGTAGCCKGCTTGCCCAMAGGCCGCAGCCCGCCGCTGCTGGACAGCAGCAGCGGACGCCGGGCAAGCTGCGGCAGTGCCTGCAGTGTGGCAGCAGCGACAAGGCTGGCCCCGCCTGGCACCACCACCCCGTCACGAACAAAGTGTGGGTGTGCCACCCCTGCTACCTGGAAGTCAAGAGGCAGGTGAAGCAGCAGCAGCAGCAGCAGCAGCAGCAGCAGCAGCAGCAGCAGCAGC
>JADXDR010000032.1:97294-114822 GCA_025026875.1 Chlorella ohadii
CWCCSTYRKCCGAGTAGGGCTCAGCCCCCAGGTCTTCGGGCCGCAGCGCCGGCTCCTCCGACTCTGCGGCAGCACGCAGGGGGCATCAACAGCAGAAAAGAACATCAGCAGGAGGGTCATGGCAGTTCAGAAAAGACGGGAGGCAGGGGGCGGCTGCAGGCGCTTGAGGCGGGGGTCCAAGGCAGGCAGGACGGGAGCACCCGGCCACCCTCTCGCGCACACGTCCCTCGCTCGCTCGCTACCTTGGTGCTGCTCCTGCTCAGCATACATGTGCATCGACGCTTGCAGCGCATCCTCCAGTGTTCTCACCCGACAGCGGCCCCTCCTCCTCCTCCTCTTCAAGCTCCTCGCTGGGCAGCGTCTCCATGGACGAGGATGTGTTGCCCCACTCGCACACCACGGTGAAGGCGCCGTGCGCGGACGCCTCCACAGCCGGCACCTGGGATGTGTGGGCATGGGGCATGGAGGGGCAGCCTGAGGCAATGTGTGGTAGACGGCTGCGTTGCCAGCCTGCAGCCCTCAGAGCATGGCCACCTGCGCCGCCACCCTACTCCTACTCCACCCCCGCCACTCCCAGGCCTAGGATGGCCTGCAGCTCACGCCAGCCCTCCCGCACCCCACTAATGCAGGCGGCAGGGCGCACCTTAAGCGTGCGGTTGGCCCCCGCCTCCCAGTCGGCATAGGGGCGGGCGCCCTCGCGGGCGGGCGGCGCCACCGTCACCAGCTTGAACTCGTGGCTGCCCGCCGGCAGGTCCAGGCTGAGCAGCCACTGGTCGCCCTCGCTCCATTGCATGGCTGCGGCAGCGGATGAACGAGAAAGGCCTGATGAGAGTATGACTGTGCAGCACGTCTGAAGAGGGATCCCAGCCGAGCTCAGCTCAGGGAGCAGAGAGGCAGCACGATGTCGTGCTGCAAACACCACCGCCGAGCAGCGGGTTGGCGGCAGTACGCCAGCCACCGCCCCTTGCCCGCCACGCCACCGCTGGCTCAACAGCAGCTGCTACAAGGTCATTCACCAGTTCCTTCAGCCGCAGCCCGCGGCTCACCTGGCGCCTTGTCGCAATCCCAGTCTCCCAGCTGGGGGCCGCTGCCTACAACTTTCAGCACCTGGCCAAAGGCCACACGGTGCGAAGCCTTGAAGGTGACGCTGGCGGCAGCCCCGCCTGCCGCCCGCGCAGCCTGCTGCTGCTCGGCCGGTTGCCGCTTCGCTGTCGGCTCATCGCCGCCGTCGCCCTTGAAGGCGCGGCACTGCAGGATGGACGCAGGCGAGCAATGGATTTGGATAGCACGACTTCTGGCTGAGCGGCGCGCGTGTGGCGCGTGCGGGTGCAAACCCAAGACATCCAACCCCACGTTGTGTGTGCACGGCTGCGGCTGCAGCAGAGGTGCGCAGCCAAGGCTGCGCTTGGGCAGCAGCTCACCGGCGCTGGAGCACATGGGCGCCCGCTCGGCTGAGTGCCGCAGCGCCGCCGCCGCCGCCCTGCGGGTCCAAGGCGTTGCCGAGGGGTCAGCGGGATTCCCAACCAGCTGCATGGAATTCCAGCTGCGGGTCACAGGCGGGTGGGGCACTGAGGCTCACCGAGCAGGGCTTGGGCCGGCCGCCCGTGCGGGGCCAGGGCCTTCTGGCGCCCCAGCCCGCTGCACACTGACGCAGCTTGAGTGAGCATCATTTGTGAGGACACGCCGAGGGCTCGCTCGCGAGGGCGCTCGTGAACGCTTCTTGTTCGTGTGCCTGCGACCAGGGCTGGCGCCCCGCCACCCCAGCACACAGCCACAGGGCTGCCTTGTGCGCCCAATTGGCCGCACGGGGCGCCAGGGCGGCGGGATGGGCCACTGATCGCTCTGCATGAGGGCCCGGGGCCCGAAGAGTGCGTTCAGGCGATTTTGCGCGCTGTTAAAGCTAGCAGCAGGCGATCCTTGTCAATAGAAACCACCCAGAGGGCACGCCGGAACCCCCTCAGGCCACTCACTAAACAAACCCGCTGGGTGGCTGCGCCAAAGCCCCATCGCGCCCCAGCCATGATGTTCACAGCATCGGTGCATCCGGTTGCGGCAAGGGCGGCGGCCCTTGCAGACCGCCGGCACCGGGAGGCTCCCTGCAAGCCGCAGGCCCGCAGTGCCGCCGCTTTCCTTAGATCAGAGGCCCCCGCTCGATCAGTCGACGTGCGCAGCCGGCTCAGCAGACGGCACGGCCTCACGCCACCACGCGCCGAGGGCGGCGGCAGCCCCGCACAGACGGCGGCGGCCCTGCTGCAGACGGCGCAGACGGTGCCGGAGCAGGTGTCCTGGCACCAGGCCACGGTTGTGGAGAACAGGTNGGCAGGGGCAGGCGACATGTGGTAGCAGAACAGCGGAAAATCGAGCCAGTCAGCCAGCAGTACTGCGCAAGTTGGGCGCTCAAGAGCAACTTGCAACCCCCGCCGTCCTTGCAGGGAGGCCTCAGCAGACGGCTCGGTGCGCACGCTGCTGCTCTCAGTAGAGGACCACGTCAACTTCTTGGAGGTGGGGGCCGGCTGAAACGCTGCGCTGTACGGGAACAAGCGCAGCTGGACATCAACTTGAGTGAATCTGCAGCGAATCTCCTCTCCTCGCTGTCGATCTGACACTCATCTCCCCATCCCACTCCACTCCACCGCAGGGCCGCAAGGTGCGGCACGTGCAGGAGAACCGCCGCTGGATCGACGACTACCGGTGAGGCCGCCTTGGTTGGGTGGCTGAGCAGCCTGCAGACTTGCCATGTGCCCGCACAGCGCTGCATGAGCTTGCTGTCCATGTGGCAAGGTGCCCTGCTTCAAGCCTCCCACCTTCGGACGCCTCCCGCTCCCCGCGCAGCGTCCCCGGCCAGTTTGTGGCGGCACGGTACTGCGCCGACGGCACCAGCACCGAGGGCTGCACCGCCGGCAGCCTGCGCGTGGCGCAGCGCCTGCTGTGCCTGGCCTCCTCTCCCTACGAGGCGCGCCGCGACTCCGCAATGCTGGACGCCTCGCTGGTGGAGCTGCTGGTCAGCCGCAGCGGTGAGCCGGGNCAGCTGGGTGCTGGGCGGCGCTGTCGTGCAGTGGGCGGCATGTGCCAGGATAGCAGCAGTCGACGCTGCGATGCATGTTTACTGCTAGCAGCACATACAAGTGCTCACCCCTTGCACCTGCCTTGCCGACCTGGCTGCTCCGGTGGCTGTGCTTTCTGTGGCGCAGGTGATGCTGACGAGCGTGTGCTGGCTGAGCTGGGCCCGGGGGCAATGATTGACGTCAGCCGCGTTGCGGGTGATGGGTGAGTCCAGATTGCGGCGGCAGGGGCTGGTGGATAGAGCACAGCTGCTCCAGCATTGCGCCCAGCCTGCAAGCTTGTGTGCAGCAAGTGTATTGTATGCAGCCTGTCGGGCCTGGATGGCCCGTGCACTGCAACCCCAAACAACTCCATTGCCCCCGCAGCTTTGCCTCACTGTTCAACCCCAAAGACATCAATCTGATGGCTTGCCTGGAGGGCGGCCACCCGCTGCTGGTGGTGGCAGCAGGTGGGTGACAGGAATGTGGCGGCGGTTGATGATGATTGATGATTGTTGTTGCAATGGCCTGTTGGAGTTTCTGCAGTTGCTGCTCTGGTTGTGTTGACCACACCTCACCGCCGCGAGCCAGCAGATTGTCCAGCACATCACAGCAAATTCAAAGCATGGGCAACGNCCCTCCCCTTCCTGTCGCAGGCGTGCGCGGCATTGCGCCGGTGCGAGCAGCGCTCAGCTGGACGCCGGTGCTGGCGCACGCTGGCAGCTGCCGCGTGGTGCGCCTTGGGGTGGGCTGGTTGCCCTGCCCTGCCTGCTTCTTGCGTCCTGCTTGCTGATCTTGTAGCAATATTGCTGCACGATTGCGAGATGCTGACTGTGGCGCAATTTACTTGAGGTTCCTGAGCCATGCTTTGATCCCGCTCCCTTGCACCCGATTGCCAGGCGGTGTTCTTCTTGACAGACTCCCAGGCCTCGGCTCCCTACCTCGTGGAGTGGGACACGTGGCGCGAGGCGGGGGTGAGCCCACAAAGGGCATGGATGCTGGGCGGAACAGGGAGTGGCTGTGGGCAGCTTGCTTCCTGCCACTGTTGGCTGCTTTTTGAGTCACTCTCAGTTTGCAGAACAACCCAATCGCTCCCTGGCGACCCCCAGCCTTCCAGCATCCAGTGTTAACCCTCTCTGCACCCCTATTCCATCCCCCTTGGGCAGGCCCAGGTGCACCCGCTGTACGTGGCTGAGGCGGCGGAGGCGGCGGGCGGCAACGGCGGCGTGTCGGGCGGCTCCGCCGAAGTGCTGCTGGAGCGGGCGCTGTTTGGCGGGGAGGGCGGCCTGGGCGGCGTGCTGGGCGGCGCGCACGCGGCCAAGGAGGCGGCGGKGAGKGGGTGGGGGCGTGAGCGGCAGCTGGGCTTGGCTCGGAAGCTGGCTTGCCGGCGGCGACTTGTGCCATGCCCTGGCAACTGGTGCACTCGCACTGCACCTGTACTGCCCACTCTCACCTGCCGACACGTGTCCGCGCTCACTAGTCTCTTGTCGCATGCACCATTGGTGCCCGCAGGTGCTGTTCAGCGGGGTGGGCGGCGAGCTGGCAGCCAGCATGACGCGCCGGCTGACGCAGCAGGGCGTGGCCAGTGAGCGCATCCTTGTGTGCGACCTCTAGACCCGAGGCATGGCCAGCCCAGTTGTCCTGCACGCAGCACTGCAGCGCCTGCTCTCCAACACTAGACCAATGAGGTTTCTTCCTTTCTCAAGTGCCCTGCCTGCTGCATTCCTAGCTTCTTCACGCGTGTCGGTCAGGCATCCATCCGACTGCCCCACACCCGAGGCATTTCACTGCCACTGTGAGTGCTGCAATAGCTGCGAGTTGCATGTTCATACTGCTTGACCTACTACAGGCGACATGCCACTGACTGTAACAGACAGCAATCCTTCACAATCCGCTTTGAACAGAGCGGCGGGAAGCGATAACGCCGGCGGTGACGCCGCTGCACGCCGTGCTGTGGCATCCAGGCCCAATCGCGCTCTCACAGGTCATGGAGCTGTTCGATCACGGTCTGTAGAGTCTGTCGGTGGACTTGCAAGGCTTGGGAAGAGCGTGGTAGAGCCCTTGTTGGAGTGGCTTGCGTAGTCGCGACGCCAGGGCGCCTATCCAGGCGCTYGCTGCCGACTAAACGAAAGGGCGGTTGTCCCGCGACCCAGCCATGATCGCGCCGGCAGTGCAGGCGCACGGCCCCGCCGCCGCCCTGCCCGCCCGCCCGGCAGCGGCTTGCTGCCGTCAGCACGCCACGTGGCCGCGCAGCCAGGCTTTTGCTGCCAGCCAGGCAGCCCCTGCTGCTCGCCAGCCACGCATCGTTGCGTCTGCCAGCAGCAGCACAGCGGTCAGCCCGGTGGAGGCGGCTCCATCTCTCAAAATCCCCACCAACCTGAACACCATTCCCCACGCGCGCGAGACCCGGCGCTGGTTCTACTCTGATTTGACGGCAGGGGTGATGCGGGCGCTGGAGGCTGGCGAGACGCGGGTGATCGCCAGGTGCGGCGCAGTGGTAGGGGCATGCGGCGCACACTCCAGCGCACACCCCAGCCTGATGCACTGCTCCCGCTCGCTCAAGACTCACTTATTCACCCCTCCATGCAATTCCGGCCCCCCCAGGTCCACCTTCCCGGAGCTGAACACAGATTTCGACGTTTATAGGGTTGGCACCCTGCTGGAGGCGGTGCGGGAACTGGCCACGGCGCTGGCGGACCAGGGCAAGCGCGTGCGCGTGTGCGTGCAGCAGCCCCTGGGCCAGGGCGTGTTCGCGGTGAGCCGTGCTGGCTGGGCGGTATGGCAGGGGGCTTGCAGGCCAGGGAGGCAGGTCAGGGCAGTGTCTACAAAGTTGTGGCATGCAGGCAGGCGGGCACCTCCACATGGAGGGGCAGCCCTATGGGCCGGCGGGCATGGCTTGCGTGGCCATGCCATGGCGTGTCTGTTGCCCGTGTGCCCCTCACAACATGCCGCTTCCTGCTCCTAGGGCACCCCGCTGTCGCTGAACGGCGTGAGTCACATCCTCCGCCAGATGGACTGGGGCGACTGCGTCGGTAAGCCGTGCATTGGGCGGAGGCTCCTGGTCGGCACCTTTGCGCATTGTAGGAAGGAAGCATCTGCACCGTCGGCGCGTGTCTGCCCTTCTGCTCTGCCTCTGCCACACCACCAAGGAAATTGACTTGGCAGATGCCTCATGTCGCTCCACTGTCCGCCCTGCTGCCGCGTCACCCCCTGCAGACCAGATCAGCTTTGGCGCGGTCGCCGCCGAGGAGGTGAACGATGAGGCCGACGTGTTTGTGCTGATCGCGCCCCAAAACATCGTGGGGCACAGCATCCTGCCTTTCCTGCAAGGTGCGAACTTGGCTGTGCATTCATGCGCCTGGGAGGGGCGTCAATGGCGTGTGATATGATGGCAGCAGGCGTCAGCACAGGGTGAGCTCACCCTATGTCGGTGCTACGCTACTGCCTCCTGCCCTCGCGCTGTGCCCCCCATCAACCCATCCTGGTCTCGGCGGGCGCGCTGCAGAGATGACGGCGGCGGCTGGCGCGGCGGGCAAGCAGATGATTCTGATCAACCCAAAGCTGGGCGACATCCAGAGCGGTAAGTGCTCTGGGCCCAACTGGGGCTGGGGCAGCCAGGCAGGCGCGGCCGGCAGAACATTGCAGGCTGTGCGTTAAGGCGTGCAGGGGAAGCAGGCGTGGCGCCAACTGGCAGGGCTTCCTTCCTGGCCAGCTGGGAATCAATTGAGTTGTGCAAACACCGCTCCCTGTGCAGCCGGCGGCGTGATGAGCATTCGTGGGCGTCAGGAGCGGATGGATTTCGTAGACACGTACACCACAGGTGACTGGCCTGCTGCTTAGATGGCCTTCCTTGGGGCGTGCTGCTTTTCACTGGGCAGGTTACAGGCAGGTTCCAGGCGACCATGGAGTGGTTGCCGAGCTGTAGTCACAGTGGGTTGCACCAGCCGCTGCTGGCGGCGGCGGCGGCGGGCCCGTAGTAACCACCTGCCCACCCCTCTCGCCCTGCGCAGCTTACCACTTCCGCCTGCTCTACAAGGGCGTTACAATGTTCCCAATCATGGGCGCGCTGCGCCACAGTTATGGCGGCCCGTGGGAGGTGGGTGGCGGGACATGAGAGGATGGCCTGGCCCTGCATGTGGGCTGCCTGCCGCTTGCCTGCTTGCCTGCCCGTTTGCCCACTCAGCCTACCTACCCTCGGCTGGCCGGCCTTTCCTCGCACTTGCACCGCTCACCATGCCCTAGTCCTGCTTGCCTGCATGAAACACCGCCGCTGCTGTCCTGAATCAGAGGCCTGCCAGCTCACCTCTTCTCACCGCCTTCACCCCGCAGGTCTTCCGCCGCGTGCAGCTGGGCCCTGGCGAGGAGGAGTACCGCCTGATTGGCAGCTTCGACCAGGAGCCCAAGCCCCCTGCCATCACAGACGCGTTCCGCGCCGCCTGGGCCGCCGATAAGGCGTAGCATGGTCCCAGAAAGCGTAGCGTGCTGAAGCGCCCTATGCCCCATGGGCCAGGTGCCAAGAGACGCTGGCTGGGCATGCCCTGCCGAGCACCAGGCCCCCACCAGCCGCGAGCTGTGTGGCGCTATTCTCCCCGCTGGCGCCCGCAGCCTGTAATATTACGCAGTTCCCCCTGATACTGGCCCGAGCAGCTAGCTGATCACTGCTTGCGTTGTACCATCACTGCCCCCTGAGAGATGAGATCCCCTGTCTGCCGCCTCTGAAGCACTGCCCCCCTTTTCCCTCGGTCCCTCTGCTGTTCCCCTCTGTGCCTGCTCCTGAGCAGCTGTGTAACTTACATAGCTTGCTGCCCTGGCAAGGTTGCAACCAAATTCTGGCGCAAAATGCTGGCCCCTTCACTTGGCAAGGCTGTCCAGCACCACAGTGCGCATGAGGTCCACCGGGGCATCTTTTCCAGTGAACAGCTTGAACTGGTCGGCGGCCTGCAGGGGGTTGGGCANGCAGGGCTGGCACGGTGGGTGGGCTGTCTGTGGCGACTCACTGGGGCAACTGCAGCAAGCAAGGCATTGTGATGTCGCATGCAGGTGGCAGCTCAGCTGGCCAGGAGCGAAACACAACAACTGCACTCACCTGGCCCACAAACATCGTCTCGCCCGTCACGACCGTGCAGCCAGCCGCGGCGGCCTCCCTGCACACACATAAGGCCAGGGAGGGTGGGGGTTACGCCCGGCACCTCATGGCAAACTCCAGACTTGGCTAGGTTGGGGTAGCGATATGCCAGCGCTCTTCAACCTCTGCCTCCCACCCATGCAGCGCCCCTCGCGGCGCACTTGAGCAGGCGGGTGTGCAGCGGCGTGTATACGGCGTCAAACACGAGCTGGAAGCCGGGCAGGGCTGCTGCTGGCACTGGCGTCTCATCCTCCTGCGGATTAGCGGAGCGGAGCAGCTGCTCATGAGAGGTTGCAAATGCAGCAAGCAAGACACAAGTAAGAGCTGTGTTTGGCGGCACCATGCATTGCCAACGCAACTCTTGCGACTCCGCCTTTGCATGCCCCATCCTGCTTGCCTGCAGGTGCATGCCAACGGAGGTGGTGTTGGCCAGCACGTCTCCCCGCACAGCGCCGCTCGCAAGGTCCTCCAGGCTGCACGCGCTGGCAGGCGGGTCCAGCTGCGGCACAGGGTGGGGAAGGGTGTGCGGCAATACTGAGCGGCTTTACCTGAAGGATAGGAGCAAGGATGCATGCTGGCTGGGTAGGGGCAGCCTCCCTTGGCCCAACACCTGCCTCCAGCGCCCTCCCACCACCCGCCCTGCCCTGCCGTGCCCTTGCACATTCCCGCCCACCTGCGCCGCAAGGTCTGCCGCCTTCTGCACGCTGCGGTTGGCAATCACAACCTTAGCGCCCTTGACGGCTGCGCCAAAGGCAAGCGCGCGGCCCGCGCCCCCCGCGCCCTGCGTGACATGGAATGTAACAGGTGTGCAGTGATGAAGAAGCAGGGAGTTGGCCTGCTGAAAGCAGCGCAGCAAATGCATGGGCAGTGCCAGTACATTTGCAGACAGGGGGAGCTTACCACCACCACCACAGTCTTGCCCGCCAGCGGAGAGCTGCTGGCATCCGTGCTGCTAGGCGTGGCTGCAGGGAAGGGGGGAGAAATGGGTTGCGTCGTGCTGAGTGCTACGTCGCAGATCAGCCGGCTACAATCGCCCTGAAATGGAGCTGCTGAAAGGGCAGCAGCGGCAATGTGCGCACATTCGCATGCCTGGCGTGCCCTAGGGACCCACCCACCTGGGTCCAGCCCGCGCTCGATGGCGGCAATGGCGGCACTCCAGTCCGTATTGTAGCCCTTCAGGCTGCCATCCTCCTGCCGCACCAGCGTGTTGACCGCGCCAATCTGTGTTGATGGAACGACAGGGCGGGCAGCGCAAGGGTTTGGGCAAGCAGGGGCNGGGTGCTGCTGGCCGAGGGACCTGCCGAAGTGGTTGATGTGAGCCCACAACATGCCGCACCAACCGCTCTACCCGCTGCCCTGCCGCTGGCCGCTTGCCTGGGCAGCCACTGGGTCCACCTCCTGTGCCCCCTCCAGCGCCGCCTGCTTGTGGGGGATGGTCACGCTGAACCCAATCCAGTCCGCGTCTGCAAGCGGGGAGGAACAAAACGAGGTGGCTTGAGCACAGGGCGCCACTTGCGCAAATTAGCGGCATGGCAGCCTGCGATGCGGCTGCCCACAGCGATAAAATGCACAGTACATTCTCCCTAGAAACACACCCCCTTGCTATCCATGCCAGCATGCAAGGTGCAGGCCTCTCACCTGTAAACGTGGCCAGGAAGCGGGCCATGTCGTCCACCAGCAGCGGCACATACACGGCGTTCAGCCCCAGCTGCTGCAGCGCGGCGTTGTGGATGGCGGGGCTGCGGCTGCAGCAGCGGCAAGTGGGGCGGATGGCGTCTGTTGAGCTTTGTGCACCAGAATGCAGCAGTCAAGTAACCCACCTGCAGCTGCAAAATGCCCCTACCAAAGCTGCGAGCAGCCTGGTCCTGCCTACGCTCCCAGCTCATTGCAACTTTGGCGGCCTCCCCAGTCCTGCTCCAGCTGCCTTGTCCACCCACCTGTGGCTGACGGGGTTGCCCACAATGCCCATGACTGCCGTGTCCTGCCGCTGCTGCTTCAGCCCATACATGCCGCTGAGCTGCTGCAGCGTGGGCTGGCCAGGCGCTGCATGGCAGGGTCAAGGCGGGCAGGCGGCAGCTAGAAGGGTAGTATTGTTTTTGGTGGCGACAGGCACAGCAGGCAGGGCACAGCACGAGTGCACCCCCGTATCAAACGCTCAGCCTAACAAAGCCGGCCATTTGCGGGACTTGTACAGCCCACCCAGCCCCAACCGCCCCTGCTGCTCACCAGACGCGCGCTCTGGCGACAGCGCTCCAAACGTGAGGAAGCCGCCATATTTAGGCGCCAGCAGGCGGCTGATCTGGCCGCGCTCGCCCATGGCCAGCGCGATGCACGGCACGGGGCAGGCGCGCAGTACGCTCAGCACGCGCCACGCGTCTGCAGCCGGGTGGGGAGGGCGGCGATGTGCAGGGCCGCATTCACCCGCAGATGCCTTCCACCCTCGCAGGAACATGTGGTGATCACTGCTACTCAAGCTTGCGATTTCGGTCAGCAAGACGGATTGCCCAATCAGGTTTGGCCAGCCACCCACGCACCGGTGATGTCATTGGCCATGGTCGCGAACTTGACGATGTCTGCGCCCGCGCCGTAGCACCGCTGCAGCAGGCGGTACCACACAGAGCAAATAAGCCCTGGCAGCTCAAACTGAACATGTGGCATGCCATGCCATTTCCAGGCGCTGTTCCATGTGTTCGACAAGCCTCGGCCTGCCTTCCATTGCGCTGCAGGCTGCCGCATGCACCAAGCTTGTTCTCCCAACCCACCCGTGCAACTACAATCACAAGCATCCAGGCTTCCTCCGCTATGTCCCATCCCTCCTGCAGCTGCCCCTCACCTCCACCAGCGCCCGCAGCTCCTCATCGCTGGCTGTCTTTTCATAGTCATGCGACGAAACAATGATCTTGGTGGTGGCAGGCAGCTCAGACTTGGCTGCTCCAGGAGTTGAGGTTGGGAGGGCAAGGCGCTCAGGTGACGATTGCTCATCCGTGGCACTGTTCTGTAATGCCATGTCTGGTTGTTTCGGAGCAGCCACAGGCACTGGCAGGAAGCTTGTGACAGCATCTGCACCACACATGTGTGCCGCCGCCTTCGCGGAAGCAGCAGCAACTGCAGCAGCAGCATTCCACACAGGCTTGCCAAGCGACGTCCTGCGGCATCCCCACCGCCAACACAAGCTGCTGCGCACCCGCAAAGAAGACGGTGGCCACCTTCAGCTCAATGTCGACGTACGCAACACCCAGTTGGGCAGCCAGCCGCAGCGCTGCCAGCCGCGGTGCCTCGGGGCCGTCATACTTGCCGCTGCATGTCAAGGTTGGGATGGCAGCTTGGCTCGGTGTGCAGCCCCATTGCAGCCTCAGGCAGCCCCAAATCCTCTACAAACGCTTCAGCAGCGCACTATGGAAACACATGTGCCTGTATCTTCCCAATGCATCTCAACCCGCAGCACTCACCCCTCCCACACGGGGCGGTAGGTCGCGATGGCGGGCAGCGGGCACTGCTGCACGAGGCGCGGCAGGTCGCGCTCCGCATCAAAGTCCTCCAGGTAGTCCAGCCGCAGCTCCACAATGTCTGCGCCATTGGCCACCGCCTCCTGCGCCTCTGCCAGCATGCCGTCCACGGAGGTGGCCACCAGGCTGGTGCACAGGTGGGTGCGCGCCGCAGCATCGGCGGCGCCACCGGCGGCGGCGGCGGCGCTGCCCGCATCTGCCTGCGCCTCCATCGCCGCTGCCGGCCGCCTCAGAGGTGCGTTGTGTTGCCGCTGAGCACGCCGCACGGGCGCTGCGCTCGGCTGGCGCCTGCCTATCTGCTGGCCGCTCGCAGCCGCTGGCCGCTCACTGCTTGCGCGTCGCAGCTGCGCCCTGCTGCTCGGCAAGCACGCACAGGCGGTCGCCGCGGCCATAGGCAGCTTGCAAGCGGGACGGCGGGTGGGGGGTGAGCTCGCGGGGCTGCACCTGGCGAGGCTAAGGATCGTGACGGGTTTAACGCGATCCGAATTGGCAAATTGTGCCACCGCAGAACTACATGCCATCCATGCGCTGGCGGCCGGCGGCTGCAGCGAGCGGGGCCCAAGGGCACAGCGGAGCGGGGCCGCAGGGCTTTGCGTTGCTGCATGGTTGAGCAACTTTGTGCAGCTCAGGCCATGACATGCACACGTGTATGGTCAGATCGCGCCATGCATGATGGCGTTCACCATTCCGAGCCCGCCCCTGGCCGCTAGTCTCTGAAGGCGCTGGTGCGGCAAACGAGCGAGCCGCTGCACCATGAGTGCTGCAACTCTGCAAACATCCACCTCACATGCAATGCTGCACAGCCAACAATCATTGGGCCGGACCCCCGCAGGCCCAGCAGACGGGACGCCCTCCTGCCCCCGCGCTGTGCCGTGCGGCGACGCGGCGGCGGCTGGTCTAGGGCTCTCCCGCGGCCATTTGGGCGCGCGGCGCATTTCAACAGAGCGTATTGGCCTGTCAGAGTCACGGCGCTTCTCTGGAAGACCAGCAGAGCGCTACACTCGCGCGCCGCAGAGTGAGCCCCGCCCTCCTGCCGCTGCACGCCGCTGGCGCGCTACCAAAGCGCACAGGCTTGAATGGGCATCTCTTTGCGGCATGCGCTGGCTGCCCTGGCGCAGCCCCGGCCTGCTTGAAGCTGGCGCGCAGCCTTTCGGGCCGCTGCTGGGCCGGTTCGCCCTCTTAACGCGTTCTAGCGCTCGAGTACCGCGCTGATTGCCTGCCGGGCCGCCCCTGCGGGCGCCGGGCGCGTGGGGTGCCGCCGCTGCCGCCGCCGCCCGACCGTTGCAAGTGCCCCGTGCCTCCTGCACCCACTGCAGAGGCCACACACTTGACGGCTGTCGTCCCTGTGATGTGGTAGCTTGCGCACGGCGCACAGCGGATGAGCGCAGCGGTTGGCGCGCAGCAGGAGATGGAGGCTGTGCCGCCGCCCGACCTGGCGCTGGCTGAGCACCAGGTCGGCTCGTTTCTGGCAGACACAGCAGAGCCAGAGGCAGGCCCTGGCGCCCTGCCGCCCGAGCTGCCGGGCCTGCCGCCAGTGGAGGCAGCGACCGAGGCGGCGGGCCNAGCCGGGCGCGGAGCCGATGTGGGACCCGGAGGCGTTTGCAGAGGCGGCGGTGCGCGCCGCTCGCGAGCGCACCTCGTACACTGCCGGTAAGAGCCGGGTTGCTTGTGCTGCTGCGCTGCTGCTGCGGGCGGGGCGGGGCAGGCACAGTGTGTGGTCCTGCCACTGCTGGACTGCTGGTTGAGTCGGTGCTGGGCCATTCTGGCGCGCCTGCTGCCCTTCCGGCATGTTGCTGGCTGGCACAATGTGTGACCCCCGGCTGCTGCCCTCCCCCTCCCGCTGCGCAGATGTGGACATGCAGCACTTGCTGCCAGGCGCCGCGCCCGTGCTGCCCATAGTCTCAATGTCTGGCCTGGACGCAATTGCGGCGCCCCTGGGCGGCCTGGCTGAGCCTCAGGAAGACCCGCTGTCAGCGGCGGCTGCCTCGCTGTCTTCAGAGGACGGCTCTGGCGGCGACTGCGTGAACACAGACCTGTTTGATCTGGCGCAGCCGCTGCCGCAGGGGCTGGGCCAGGTGRCRGCGCCRCTGCAYRGCCTGGACATCCTGGGCATGCAGCAGGCGGCGCTGGCGCAGCAGGCGGCGCTGGCCCGCACCAACCAGCGGGCGCAGCAGGCGCTGGTGGCCGCTCCGCTGGCCGCTGCCGGCTATGGGCGGCCGCAGGTGGTGCTGGCCGCCCCTGGMCCCACCCTGGGCAGCTTCACGTGCACCTTTGCGCCCACCACGGCGGCGGCGCCCACAGTGCCCACCCCCGCTGTGCCGCCCACCATGCCCATTGCGGCGCCTGGCGCCCGCCCCATCATGCGGCCGGCCAGCCTGGCTGGCAGCGCTCCTGCCAGCGTAACAATGGTGCCCGTGGAGCCTACGCAGCCGCACCTCGTGCCGCAGCCGCTGCCGGTGGCGGCGCCGGGCAGCGAGACGGCAGCAGAGGCCGCCCTGCCAGGGCCTGCTCAGCCAGTGGTGGAGCAGCAGCAGGAGCAGCAGCAGCAGGAGGAGGAGCCGCCGCCGCCGCCGCCGCCACCGCCGCCGCCACAGCAGCAGCAGCGGCAGGGCGGCCAGAACTACGGCACACGCGGCGTGACGGGGGGCGGCAACAGCTGGAAGGTCTACCTCAAACTGCTGCCGGTGGTGAGTTGCTGGGCTGAGGGCCTGGATGGAGGCAGTGCAGGGACTGTGTACGGCGGTCATGAGTTAACAGCTCCCATTGTGCGCCTGCCATCTTTTCTGCCGTGTGCTGCGCTGTGCTTTCCAGGCAAGTCCTGGCCTGCCTGACTTGCCCCTGCCCCTGGCCGTCACTATATGTGCAGAGCCNCCCCCTGCCCCTGCCCATCACGACATGTGCAGAGCCCGCACCCGCTGCGCATCAGCGGCTTCCGGCAGGCCGCCCTGGCCGCCGCCGCGCACGACCATGCGCGCGTGTGGCTGGCGCTGCACCAGGCTGCGTGCCGCGCCAGCACGCCACTGGATCAGCTGGTGGCTGCTGTGGGGGGGGTGCCAGCGGCTGAGTTCGACTTTCCCCCAGCCGAGTACACAAACGATGAGGCGCTGCTGGTGCTGCTGGCGGGCAGCAGCCGGCAGCAGCTGGACGAGCACCTGGAGCCCTACAAGCTGGCGCAGTGGTATGCGGATGCACAGGCAGAAGGCACCGCGGCAGCGAGCCGTGCCGGCACAGCCACAGCTGCAGCCGCAGTGGCCGCCGCAGCCGCTGAGCCCGGTGCAGCGGCGGCTGCTGCCGCCGCACCGCTGCGCAAGGACAACAGCAGCGGCTACCTGGGTGTGTGCCGCGTGAAGGATTCTCAAAATCTGGCGGCTGGCATCACAGGTGGGGTGCAGGGCAGGAGTGAAGGTGCGAGGCTGGCTGGGATAATGGCTGGCACGCGTTTTGGACATGTGGCATGGCTGGCGCGCACTGTGGCACAATGGCTGGGGCMATACAAGCGGTCACAGCAGGGCRCTTGCATCCCCACTCCTTCCCCCTCACATCCTGGAGCCCCACCTCACCCCTGCCTGTGCCTGCAGTGGGCGGCAAGCGTGCACACCTGGGCATGCATGCCACAGCTGTGCAGGCTGCCGTGGTGCGCGACGTTGGCATCATTTGGAAGCAGCTGCAAGGTGCGGTGGACACATGGGCTGGAGGGCCAAACTCTGCGATTGCATCCAGGGCATGCGAGCTGTGGGTGGTTTGTGYTGCAATTGGCTGGCCCGCCGGCCGCAGGCTTCCATCTGACCCACCCCACTTTGCTCCTCCTCTATTCTGGTGCAGGGATGGCCAACGGCGAGAAGCTCAACTTCCCAGATGCGGGCCTTGATCGAGACGCCAGCCTGCTGGATCAGGTGGGGGCTAGCTGCCTGACGCTGCTGCGCATGCTTTGCGGTAGCAGCGCTTCGCGGGTTGCCTGCACGCTGCTGCACACGCCCGAAAGTGGGGTGCTTCTGGTGTTAAGGCTGGCACCGCTCAGCGCTTGCCTGTGGCACCCATGCTGTGTGCACACCAACCTTACAAAGAACTCTTGCTTTGACCTGCCACCCACCAACCGCAGCTGCGCGCCGCTCCGGACGTGGCGGGCCTGAGGGCTGTGCTGGCTGGCTGGGCGCCCGACAACCTGGCTGATGTGGCCGACATTGTGCAGACCAGCCAGGGGGGCGGCGGCATGCTGGCGGCAAGTGAGTGCGAGCCGTGGCTCACTTGCTAATGCACTGCCTGAGGCTGCAGGCGCTGGCAGTGCTGCTTGAGTGTTTGCATTGCACTAAAACTTGGTTTGCACACTGTGTGGCTGGCTGTGCTGCCTGGCGGTTGCACTTTACACAAGCTGCCTGCAACCCCCTGCCCTGCTGCAGTGGCTGGGCTGGCGCATGTGGTGCAGAAGCAGCGGCGGGAGGGCACCCCTGATGCTGGCGATGGTCCTGCCGATGCCCAGCCGGCTGAGCAGCCGCCTGGCGAGGCCGGGGCGCCCTCCTCCCAGGGTGGCCAGGCGGAGCAGCCGCTGCAGGCCAACGGTCGAGCGCATGGCGGCGGCAGTGGCGGCAGCAGCAGCGACAGCGGCGGCGGCAGCAGTGGCGGCAGCGGTGGCGGCAGCGACGACGAGCAGGACGATGAAGCTGAGCAGGGGCAGCAGCAAGACGAGGATGAGGAGGAGGAGGAAGAGGAGGAGGCACCGCAGCGCCAGCAGGCCGCAGACCGCGCAGAGGACGCGACCCAAAGCCCAGCTGCTGAGCAGTTGGCGGAGCCTGCATCTGCGGCCCCCGAGCCTGCTGCTCCTGCCGGCAGCGGCGCCGCTCAGCACCAAGCCGAGGGGCGCAGCGCAGCCGCAGCAGCGGAGCCTGCAGTGCCTGCCCCACCATCTGCTGCAGCTGAGGCAGCAGCAGAGGATGCAGCTGCAACGGAGGCTTCAGAGGAGGAGGACGACGGGGCAGGGGAGGCAGATGGAGAGGCAGACAGCGATGAGGAGGAGGAGGAGGCAGGAGAGGCGCAGCAGGTGTCGGATGAGGATTATCAAACAGAGGAGGAGGAGGAGGAGCCAGAGGTGTCTGAGGAGTGGCAGGAGAAGCCTGTGAAGCAGCGGCGCAGGCGGCGCAGCTCGGCAGCCGGCAGGCAGACAGCCCGGCAGAGCGGGCCCAGGGCTTGCAGCAACTGCGGTGAAGCCTGCGGCGCGGGTGCCGGTGGCGGCAGGCACCCAACCACGGGGCAGCCGCTGTGCACTGCCTGCTGGGGTTACCGGCGGCGCACCGGCAACGACCGTCCTGCCGCCGTCATCGAGAGGTATCGGCAGGCCAAGGCAGCCGGCAACTGGAATGGGCGGGGGCGGCCACCGGTGCGCCGCCTGCAAGCCGCTGCTGCTGCCGCTGCTGCAGCTCGCGGCCCTGCTGCTGCATCGCAAGACGCCAGCGCTTCTGCAGCNTGAGGAGGAGGAGGAGGAGGAGGCAGGGCAGGGCGCCGGTGCACCGGCCGNCGCAGCTGCAGCGGACAGCGAGCCTGGCAGCCCTGGCTCTGGCACCGAAGAGCCCCACGACTCGCCTGCTGGCGCAGTGGGCAGCCCAGAAGTGCCCCACAGCACTGACCCGGCGGAAGCAGCTGGCCAGGAGCCCAGCGGCGGAGCAGCAGCTGCCTCCCAGCAGCCCGGCAGCCCAGCAGCCGCAGNCGCCCCCCAGCAGCCCGGCAGCTCAGCTGAGGCAGCTGCCGTCCAGCAGCCCGGCAGCCCTACAGCTGCTGCCACTCAGGAGCCAGAGAGTCCAGCAGCAGCTGGCAATGAGCTGGCTGTCGGCGGCGGCCGGGGGCGTGGCCGGGGGCGGGGGCGTG
>JADXDR010000032.1:121625-136823 GCA_025026875.1 Chlorella ohadii
GATGCCTTCAGCTCCCTCTACTTCTTCCGGCTGGAGGCCTCCGCTCGCCAGGGCGTGGTGAGTGCTGCTTTTTGTGTCTGAAGCCAAGCAGGGGTCTGCTGCGACACCCCAGGTGCAGTTGGCTTGGCTGGATGCCTGCTTGTTGGGCAGTGTGCCCTGTCAGGCTGCCATCCGTGTCACAGCATGCCTGGATGGATCCGGGTGCCCTGCAGCCCACCTCTGGAGCAGCCCCGCCCCGCCGCACCTCCTTGACCGCCGCTGCCCGCCTGTCCCCCACCCTGCCCATCCCAGGCATCGCTTCTGGAGCGGCGGCTGAACCTGGGGCAGTACCATCGCATTGTCGCCCTCATGCGGGATGGGCTGGCTGGCGGCGCGATGCCTGGCGGCGCCCCGCCGCTGTAGGCACGGCGCGCGCTGCTGCTGGGCCCCGCGGCAAATCGCTGAAGCAGCCGTCGGCTGCATGGCACACAACTAAGAAATTCACCACAAGACACAAAATTTGTTTTGACTTCTTGACGTCCCGCCTTGCATGCTCTCGGGGCTTTGTTGTTTTGACTCTCGACTAGCAACTGCGTGTCTCTCCCCGCTTGACTGTGTGTTGCTTTTTGTGTTGCAGCTTTGCCTGTACCCGAGCAGTTGCAGCTGCGGTAGCGCCTTCCTTGGCCGAGCTGCCTGTCCTGAAATGTTTTGTGTACATTGCCATGTGTGATCTGAATGGTGTAAGCGTCCAGGGCAGCGGGAACTCGCCAGTGGGCTGCAGTGCGTCCTGTGGTCGCAGCGGTGCTGCCGAGCGCCGGGCGGGCAGGGAAGGGCACGAATCCTGTTGGAACACACATCGAGAGCGGGCCGCTGTTTTTTTAGCCCCAGCACCATTTGCTTTTCAGCTGCAACACATTTGATTCTCCAGCCCCAGGCCACCAGCGGCCCCGCATCCCCCGCCGCCCGCCGAAGAACCCTGGTTTTGGCGAGGCATCCTCGCGTGCCGCGTACAGCCTCTGGTGGTCTAGTTTGGCCCACACACTCTGGCAAGTGGGCACGGGCCATTGCGCTGGCCACTGATTGTAGGAGGCCACTGATTGCATCGCCACACCCGCCGCTTTGCAGCGCATTGTCCTGTTCTGAACCCATCATCGTCCTGCGGGGTTGTGAGCAGCGCAGCAGTGGACTTGGGAGCGGCGCCGGCAGTGCAACTTTGCAGGCCGCAAGCCGAGCGGCGAGCGCCAGGATGCGGGGCCCGCTGCTGGGCGGGGCACAGCCCGTGGCATCCACATCCGGCCGATGCGAGACAGTCGTGGTCACCAGGTGGGATGGGAGAGCGCTTATCTGCCAGCCCCCAGCCGCCCCCTTCCGGCTCACATTCCGGCCCTGGACCACCTGCAGGATGCGGCTGACCCAGCGGGTGGTGCAGCGGCTGGCTGCCCACCGCGCGCCCACAGCGGCGGTGGCGGCAGAGTTGCAGGCGGCGGCGGCGGCGAGCCTTCAACCTCGTAGGGTGAGCCGCCTGCTGCACATTATGCTGGTTGCACTGGCTGATCGCCGTACGACGCACGGCAGCGCATGGCACGACACTCACATCGTGCCTACGCCCCACATACCGCAGGCCTCGGCGCTGAGCCTTGCACGACCGCTGCGCCAGCGGCGGCGTGCTTCACCCCAGCCGCCCTCCGCACACTTCATCTCCGCGGGCGGCGATGGAGGCGAGGCGGCGTATGGCGAGGTGGTGGGCAGTGGCGAGTTCAGCGGCTCGCTGGGCAGTGGCAGCGGCAGCGGCMCGCGCGCCGCGGCCCGCCAGGAGGGCTGGCAGCGCCGCTGGGGCATGGTCGCCATGTGCTTCGTGGCATTCATGGTGAGCACGCAACGGGGCATTCTGGGAGCAGGCCTTACACGCCTGAGGGCGTGCATGGGCGGTGAGCAAGTCAACAGTCTGCGCCTGCTCKTGCTTCCCACCCGCAGTTGCTCACGCAACCCCACCTCCTCCTCGCCCCTCCCCCCTGCCCGCAGCTGTGCAACATGGACCGCGTGAACATGAGCATCGCCATCCTGCCCATCTCGCAGCAGTTCCAGTGGACCAGCGCCACCATCGGCCTGGTGCAGTCCTCCTTCTTCTGGGGCTACCTGCTCACACAGGTGAGGGGGGCGCTCCTGCCCCGCTGCTCATGATGAGCTGTGCAGCTTTGGCTCCCAATAATGCGTGCATGTACGTACATGGCACTGCGCTGCACAAGCGATGCGCATGTGCTGGCTGCGCACGGCTTGCTTCTCACCATCCAACAACCTGCACCCCTGGTCTGAGCAGGTGGCGGGTGGTGTGTGGGCCGACCGCTTTGGCGGCAAGCGCGTGCTGGGCGCCGGCGTGGTGAGCCGCTGGGCCGGAAACGGTTGGATGCATGCCATGGACTGGAGCAGAGGTCTAACCCTGCTTGTAATCTGTTTGGCCGCGCTGTGATGCACTCCCCGCAAGACCCAGTGCTGACACCAACCTGCCTTGTCCGGCCCGCCGCCGACCAGGTTTGGTGGAGCCTGGCCACGGTGCTGACTCCCATTGCGGCCCGCGTCTCGCTGCCCGTGCTGCTGCTGGCGCGCGCGGCCATGGGCATTGGCGAGGGCGTGGCCATGCCTGCAATGAACAACCTGCTGTCCAAGTGAGCACTAGTAGTGCTGCCTTGTGTGTGCAGACATGCATGCAGCTCGGCTCTGCTGCTGTTGCTGACAGTTCTTGTTGCGACAAGCTGTGCACCATACCCAGCGCAGCATGTGAGTGCAAAGACCAGCCTGAACCAGCACTCAATGCCCCATGACGTCTGCGCTCCCCTTCCCACCTGCCCTTGTCCCCCTCCGCAGGTGGGTGCCGGTGCGTGAGCGCTCCCGCTCCCTCTCCCTCGTCTACTCGGGCATGTACACGGGCAGCATGCTGGGCCTGGCCGTCTCACCCCAGGTCAGACGTGCAACACAGCAGGCTGGGCAGTCGGCTGGGTTGGCTGGCTGGGTCGCTGCTTTTCAAGTTGGCTGCTGCGCCATGATGGCAGAAGTGTGCATCTGTCTGGAATGCTTGTGTACCTACTCTCTGCCTGCCTCACCATTTCCGCTTCCCCTGCACCTGCCACCTGCGTCCACAGATGATTGCCGGCTGGGGCTGGCCCTCGGTGTTCTACATCTTTGGCGCCGCGGGCCTGCTGTGGTACTTTTGGTGGGAGCGCCAGGCGGCCTCGTCGCCGCAGGAGGACCCAGCCATCAGCGAGGTGGGCGCATTGAGCTTGAGAGGGGGGCTTGCAGGGAGGGCTTGCGGAGGGCGGCGGGCTGGGTACTTGTGGGCAGTGCTGCATGCAGCCCGCTGCTCTCCCTCCATACATGCGTGCAGCGTGCGGCACGGTAGCATCCACCTCTTGCTCACTGGAGCCCGCTTTCCCCGCCGCCCGCCGCTGCCCGTAGTCGGAGCTGCGCTACATTGCGCGCAACACGGCTCCTCCGCGGCCGCCGCTGGCCTCCATCCCCTGGGGCCTGCTGCTGTCCAAGCCCGCCACCTGGGCGCTCATCATCTCCCACTTCTGCCACAACTGGGGCACCTTCATCCTGCTCACCTGGATGCCCACCTACTACAACCAGGTGCGGGGGTGCACCACACAGGGGGAACTGGCTGGGGAGGTCGGGTGCTTACGCATAGCATGGTTTGCGGGCTGTGATGTCATCGCGTTATGCGAAGTGGCGGCACCGTGCGAGCACGCGTGCCAACCACACCTTCACCCCCCTTTGCTTCCTACCTACCCCAGGTGCTTGGCCTGGACCTGCGCAGCAGCGGCTTCTACTCGGTGCTGCCCTGGGTCACCATGGCGGTGAGTTGGGCAGCGCCACGGGGCTTGGCGGCAGCTGGTGCAGTTGGCTGTGGGTAGGAGCTGGCTCTGGCACCTGTTGCTGCAAATTTCCCTCACGCTGGGAAGGCACCCTCCCGTGAATTTGTGACTCAAGAAGCGACCCTCCTGTCCTGCCCTCCACTGCACAGGTGTCTGCCAACGTGGGCGGCTGGATCGCCGACACGCTGGTGGAGCGCGGCTGGAGCGTGACCACCGTCCGTAAAGTCATGCAGACGGTGCGCACAGCAGCCTCAGTGCAATGCTGAAGAGGCAGGTGACCACGGTTGGATGCAGCTGGCTATGTGCAGCCGTTCTCCCACTGGTGGCTCACTCTGCATGCCCTTGCTTCCCCCACCCTTCCCTGTGTCCCAGATTGGCTTCCTGGGCCCCGCCTTCTTCCTGACCCGCCTGGGAGGCATCACCAGCGTGGCCGGCGCCGTGGGCTGCATGATGGCGGCGCAGGTGCGGAGTGGGGGCAAATGCTGGCGGGGCGGCCTGGTGTGGGTGGCACCTTGTACGGCTTGCCTCGGTTGGGTTACCACATGCCATGGCAGCTCGTTGGCAGTGCTGTATTGACTACCGTGTTCTGTTCCCGCCCCAATGACTGGTGCAGGGCCTGGATGCCTTCTCCCAGTCCGGCCTGTACTCCAATCACGCCGACATCGGCCCTCGGTGGGTGCNTGGGGGCGGCTGGTGGCCTGTCTGTAGGGGTTGTGCTGCCATGGTGGCACTGTGCCCAGCAGCTCCTGTCAGAAACAGAACTGATCAAGGCATCCAGCACGGCTCCACTGCACCAGCCCAGCCGCCCACGGCCTTGCTTGCAGTGCACCCACCACGCTTCCCCCCCTCCTGCCGCTGCCGCCAGGTATGCCGGCGTGCTGCTGGGGCTGTCCAACACCGCGGGCGTGCTTGCGGGCGTGCTGGGCACCGCCGCCACCGGCTTCATCCTGCAGAACGGCTCCTGGAACCAGGTGGGTGCTGGTGCCGCCCATGCAGCTACAGCTACTATGTTTGCGGCTAGGCTGCAAGACAGCGCGGCAGGCGTGATTGTTTGGCAGCCCCCACAAACTGCCTGCAGCACCCACTTGCCAAGCCGGCTCCTTGACCAAGCATTGCTTTTCCCTGCGCTCCTGGGTGCAGGTGTGGGGCGTGGCGGTGGCGCTGTACCTGGTGGGCACTGTTGTGTGGAACCTGTTTGCCACGGGCGAGCGCGTGTTCGAGTGAGCACGCCTCTAGCGCCCGTCGGCGAAGCTGCCCTCTCCCCGCCCCCCTCGTACCCCTGTTCACCTGTTCTTCCCTCGGCAAACCTAAATTTTCTTGCCGCTGCCTGTGCCGCACTTGCGCGCACCTGCTCAGTCTTTTTTTCTGCTCGGCGTGCGGCTCCGCCTGCACGCATTCGGACACGTATTGCTCTCAGCACCGTCGCACCATGCCCCCTGCTCCCATCCCTTTTCAGCGCCCTGCCCCTTTGATTCACGGCCCCCTGCCCGCCATATTTCATTGCGCCGCTAGCGTTCTGCCCTGCTCGCCGTCTCTCTTCCCTGCCCCCCCTGCTCTTCAACGCCATCGTCCCCGGAGAACGCTGATAAAACGATATGTGAAGGCAATGGACGCTACCTTGTAACAGAAACACTGTGCAGGGATGAAGGGGAGGGTGCCGCATGGGTGCTGCGAGCGCTGGCGGCAGCCGCGGCGGCTGAACAACAGCGGGCCTCAGGTGGAGGCCTTGTTGCCGCTGCTGTGCTAAAACAGCAGGTCCTGGCACCACAGAGCTGCACCACAGGGGCGCCTGATCGTTCGCAAACGAGGCGAAGCGTTTGAGCAGTCGGAGCGGCTCCGAACCCCCAGCGCGCCCCAGGCGCCCTAGGACACCCAGCGAGAGGGGCAAGGCATGGCGGCTGTGGCAGCAGCGGCGGCGGCCGCCACCGCCAGCGGGCTGGCGGCGCTGCGGCAGGCGGCGGCAAACGCGTGCCCGTCATTCGAGCTACAGGCAGGAGGGGTGCATGTAGCACATGCAGCCGGGTCCCCATTTAAAAGTTGGTTGACAGCACCAGTGCACCTGCCCTGGCTGCAGGACGCCGCCGCTCAACGGCTGGCAGCAGCTGACGAGCTGATTTCCAACGCGCCCGCCATGGAGGAGCTCCAGGCGCTGCCCAGCCAGGCGGCTGAACAGCTTCGATCCAAGCTGATGCCGCTGCTGCGCAAGATGGCAGGGCTGCTGCAGCGGGTGCGTGCAGGGCGCCGGTATGAGCAGAAAACGCAGCACCCACCACCAGACCTGAGCCGTGCCTGACGGGTTAGTCTCCCTGTGTTCGCTTTGCTCGCACAGATTGACACTGAGGTCACGGCCCATGCTGCCGTCTACCCGCACGCTCCTCGCCCGTCTGCCGACCTGTACATCTCGCTGCTGGCGGCGATGCGCTCGCTGGCTGGCGTGCCGGCGCTGGCTGCGGTACGAGCTGGGCCGTTGGTTGGTGCTGGGCAACCTGCAGCCCCGGCTGCTGCCATGCCAACACAGCACACGTGTACACTTCCGCCGCTGTCTGACCCGCAGATGCTGGACGACGAGGAGGCGCCACATAAGGGACCTTCCACGGTGCACGCCTGCCTGGAGGTACTCCTTGCCCAGGCAAGCAACAGAGTATAACGCTGCCGCCCGCGGGTGGCTGGCAGCACCCTGGGAGATTCGACTGGGCAGTGTGCCCCCTCAACTTCGGAGCCCCTGCCGCCTCCCACCCAGCGTGCATCCCTCCTCCTTTCACCCTGGCAACAGATGCTGTCCTCTGGCTGCCACCTGATGGACGCCAGCAACGACGACCTGCTCGACCACCTCATGGCCACACTGCAGGCAAGGACACCCTTGCCGCAGTAATCACCTGGGACGATGCCCAGGAGGCTCCACCAGCTACGGCATGCATTTTAGCCAAACATCGCAAACATGCACATCCTACCTCTCAATGACTTCGTTCCCATTGCCTGCTGTGCCTGCAGGCGCTGCTGCTGGCGGCACCCACCAGCGGGCTGGCAGGACTGCTGGCGCTGTGCTCCCCTCATGGCACATCCCTGCTGGTCTCCACATCGCTGCACGCGGACGAGCGCGCAATGCAGTGAGAGACGATGCCTCTTTGCTGAGATGGATGGCCAACGATGTTCCTTCTTGTGGCATGTGCAAACGGATGCTCAGCCAACCACTGCCCTGTCACCATGCAGGGCCTCGGCCAACGTGCTGCTTGGAGGCGCACTGGACTTTTCTGCGGCGCAGGTGAGTGCAGGTGTCAGCTGCCTTTTGGGTTGTTTGCCAAGCCTACCGCCTCAACGTCACTGCACGATTGCCCTCCTGCAGGTGCCCCTGCTCTGGCGGCAGCTGGAATCTGCCGAGCTGGCGGTGCCGCTCAACAACCTGGTGGCCTCGCTGCTGGTGCGAACGCAAGGCTGCGCAGCACGATTTGACCACTGCTCGTTGGTTGTCCTGCGCCAAAGAGCATGACGAGTGCACATTTGGTCGCACCATCACCCACCCCTGTTTTAAGTGCAGGGCCGCACCAACACCTCGGCAGCCTGGCGGCGCGTGTGGGCTCCCGTGCAGCACGGTCTGCGCAACCTGCTGACCGAGCTGGTCAACGCGGGGGTGAGCGGCACCATGCATCAGCCCTGCCTCACCCGGATGTTGAGCTGGGTGGTCATCACTCCTTGAATAAGCTTGCCATTCCTTTCTCACGCAGGGCGCGCAGCTGTATGCCGCATTCCAGTCTGGCCTGCCGCCGTACAATGCCGCCAACCGCCCGCCGCTGCTGAGCCGCATGAACGCAGAGTATTCCGCTGCGCGGGGCGGGCACACCACGGTGAGCCCAGGGCACGCGCAATGTTGCGCCAGGGCGCAAGTAGCCTGCTGGACTGCCGCCCTTTGTGTCAACAAGAGCAAAAGCGCTCCAGCCTCCACCGAATCCCTTTGCCACCTCTGCCTCAACCCCTGTCGCACAGCTGCTGGAGACGCGGCTGGAGCGCATCCTGCTGCAGTGCGGGTTCATGGCCACTGAGCGGGCAGGCCTGCTGGCTCTGCGCGGCTTCATCGTGAGTCCAGGCGCAGGCGATTGCCATGCGAACACGACATCAATGCCAAGATGTAGCCTGCTCTGCTGCGGATCGCATGCCCAGCTCTCCGTTGACCAAAGCACATTCCGCTCACAGCTGTGCCTGGTTCCTTGCTGCAGGCAGCGCACGGTGCCTTTGTCTCGCTCTTTCTAGCGCAGACCCAGGGCACGCCGTACGGCGGGCTGGTCGCCAGCATCGTAGGTCAAGCTACTGGGGATCGGGCGGCACGCTCTTCGCCGGGGACGAGCGGAGCTGCTGTGCCCAAGGCAGGCGGCAGCCCGCCTGCCACGGCCACTGGCCAGGCCCTGGTGCCGGCCAACCGCCAGGACGTGGGGCAGGCGCCGGCAGCAGCTGCGGAAGTGCGCAAACCCGGCGGATTTATCTCCCGCCTGCGCGCACCCACCCGGCAGTGAAAGGCGTGTGCACGATGGGGCAGCGGTGCAGTGCAGCACAGTCCAGTACTCAATGGCATCATCTCGTTATTCTTGTGTGCTTACTTAATATGTGAGAGCTCTTCATGCTCGACCATGATGAGCGCTGCATGGCATGAAAGCGGGCGGCAGCTGGCATGAAAGGCGGGGCGGCACAGTGGGCTAAGACTATTCCTGCTGCGCATAGACATGCAGACGGTGCAACTGAGCATGTGTGGCAGCTATGGGGCTGCCACGAGGGGGAGCTGCAAAGTCACACGGCGGCTCGGCCGTGGGCCAACCGTGCAGGTCCTAGGCCCCAGATGGCGGGTGGCAGCGTCCAAGGTGGGGCAGGAAGCTGCCACTGCTCGGAGTGGGTCCCAGGCCGAGCGCCAACGCTGGGCGGCGCCGTCGAACGCACACCTGCCGCAGTGCAAGAGGGCGGTAATGCAGTCAATTATTCACCAGCCGCAAACACACAGTTAGCTTGCGGCCATGTGCTGGCTTCCCTACCCATCCGTTCAGGAGCCGCCGCAGGAGGGCGAGCAGCCCGTCGCCGCAGAGTCGCCACAGCTGGCTGTCGAGTATGGGCCAGAGGACCTGCCGAGCGATGAGGAGGTGCTGGTGCGTGCTTGAGGCTTGGGGAGGCATGCTGCCTGTATCGTTCCTTACGTGTCAGCAGTTCAGGGGCACCTTTAGTCCTCAAGCCCAGCGTGTGCCTAGGCTTACCAACCAAGCGGGCGTGGAAGCTGACCTGAGAAACTGATTCTGTTGCTGCGCACAGGTGGCGATTGCATCCGACCCCACGGACCGGGCCCCAGGCCAGGAGGAGCTGGGCAGCGAGGACGAAGTGGACGACAGCGAGCTGCGAAAGGGTGAGTTGTGTGACAATGCATGAGGAGTGGCAGCCACCTGCACATTGTCCATGCAGCTGCTGCACAGTATTGCTGCGGCGCGGGTCCTGGTTGCGCTTTGGATGCCATGAAGCTGTCATGATTGCCGCGGTGGCTTCATGGACCTGCGTTCTGATTTCCCTCCTATGCACTGCAGTGGTGGAGGAGGTGCACCGCGAGCGCCACAGCGGCGAGGCCGGGCAGGAGGTGGGGCAGGAGCTGCACAAGCCTGGGGAGGGAGGCCGCGCGGTGCCAGACTCGCCTGCCCCTTGAGCCCCTGTGTGGCAGCCGTTGTGGCAGCACAGGCCTGCATGGCTGCCTCAGTCGTCAATGCTAAGGCTGGCGCTGTAACAGCCTTGTGCGTGATTGCGCTAGGATCAACAAAGGGCACAGGGCACACCAACATTATTAACTAGAACAGCTCGCAGCATTCAGGCAAACAGAGCAACATCCTCAGCTGTTCACCAAGCCGTATCTCAAATCTCAGTGGCCTGTCGGCTGTGCCTCATGTATGCTTCCGCCGCACTGTACATGTTCTGGTCCAGCATTTGGCGCAGCGCAGCCTCCTGCAGGGGCAGTGCGATGGTGTGCACACCGCTGTGGCGGTAACCGAGACGTGCAGAAAGCTGCAAGGGCTACTGGGAGCAAATGTGTTTAGACGCGCCAGTAACTGCGGGCTCACCTTGCGCGCCTGCTGTTCGACAGGCAAATCATCCATGCGAGCCCAAAAGCTGCCAACCAGCTCCTGGCTGAGGCCCGCTGCTGCCGCAGCTGCAACCCCTGTTGCCTGCAGCAGCAGCCCCAGCAGGTTATGCTGCTGCTCCTGCTGGGCTGCAGCTGCCGGCCCTGGCTGCTGCTCTGTGCGCACCCGCTTGCGAGCGGTGAGGCTGCCCAGCTCAGCAGCGGGCTCCCCAATGACCAGCGCTGCCAGCTCAGCATCCTCCGCCTCACCCTGCCGCTGCCGCTTCCTGGGCCGTGTTGCACGCTTCTTGCCAGTCTGCTGCTCTGCTGCTGCGGCTGCCTCCTCCACCTCGTCCTCCTGCTGCTGCTGNGCTGCTGCTGCTGCTGCTGCTGCTGCTGCTGCTGCTGCTGCTGCTGCTGCTGCTGCTGCTGCTGCTGCTGCTGCTGCTGCTGCTGCTGCTGCTGGACCGCTTGCTTTTCCAGCCGCTGCTGCCGCCGCACCTCCTTCCAAATATTGTTTCTGCAGGGGCAGCAGACCCACTCCTCCTTGGTGACTGGGTGGCGGTTCCACTGCTTGCCGTGCTTGTCGTCGCTGCCGCACACCATGCAGTGCCGCTTCTCGTTGGCCTGTGCCTGTGCTGCCTGCACCTCCGCCTGTGGTGCCTCTGCCTGCTGCTGCTGCTGCTCCTTGCGCGCCCGCTTGCGAGCCGCAGGGCTGCCTGGCTCAGCGCCCTCCGCCTGGCCCTGCCGCTGCCGCTTGCCATGGTGCACGGCAGCCTGCGTCTCCATGGCAGGCGCTGCACTGGGTGGCACAGGTGCTGCCCGCTTGCTGCGACTGGGCTGCAGCTGCTTCTTCATTTCCCGCTCCAGCCGGTTGAACTCCTTGCGGGCAGTGTTGAAGCAGGGGCAGCACAGCCACTCCTCCTTGGTGGCTGGGTGGCGGTTCCACTGCCTGCCACGCCTGTCGCTGCTGCCGCACTGCAAGCACCGCCTGCTGCTGCTCGGCCCAGCGCCTGCTTCCCCGCCCTGCTGCTGCGCTGCTGCAGCTGCCGGCTGCGGCGGAGCGGCGCCCGGAGACACCTGCTCCCCCTCTGGCGCTGCCGCTGCCGCTTCAACCTGCTGCTCCTCTGCCGCTGCCAACTGGTCATCCTCCTTCTCCTGCTGCTCCTCCTCCGCTGCCACTGCTTCCTCCTCCTCCTTCTGGGCAGCCGACGAGCCAAGCTGCCCACCTCGCTGCCGCTGCCCTCGCCGCCGCCGCTGCTGACCAGCCTCTCCTGCGGCCGGCTGCTCCTGCTGCGGCTGCTCAGCGGCAGGTGGGGACTGCTCCCTCGACGCCGCTGCTGCTCCGTCCTCTTGCTCAGCAGCTTCTGCCTCCAGCTGGCCTGCCTGCTGCTGCTGCCCCTGTGGCAGCTCTGGCAGGAAGCCGAAGTGCCTGCGCTGGTACCGCCAGCATGCGCCGCACAGCGGCTTCCCAGTCTCGCTGTTCTTGCGCCAGCAGTAGTTGGGTAGGTCAGGGTGGGCACGATCCACACCACAGTGGCTGCAGCGCACCGCCTGGCCGCCGCTGCCATCCTCTGCCTGCCCATCTCCCACTACAGCGCCAGCTGCTGCTGCAGCATTCGTGCCTGCTGACCCTCCTGGGCCGGCCGCCGCCGCCTGCTGGGCTGCGGATGGCCCGCCAGGCAGGGCAGCCTCCTGCTGCTCTGCCTCGCTGCCGCCTGCCGCATCAGGCTGCTGCTGCTGCTGCTGTGCGTGCTGTGCGTGCTGCTGCTGCTGCGCGCTCTGCGGCAGCGGCCGCAGGGCACCAGCATGCTTGTCCGCATACGCGCCGCAGGGGCCGCACAGGCGGCGGCCGGTGACCGCATGCTTCCGCCAGCTACAGCCGAAAGTGCCCGGCGGGCCGGGTTTTAGGGAGCCACAGTGGCTGCAGCCATGCTCAGCCTGGGCGGCTGCTGCACCTGGGGGCTGCTGAGCCTCTGGCACCTGCCCCTTGGGCTGCTGGACTGCATCAGCTGCCTGCCGCACCTTTCGTGCCTGCCGGGCTGGCTCTGCCTGCGCCCCAGGCTGCCCCAGCTGCGCCCCAGGCTGCTCCTGCTGCTCCTCAACAGACCCGCCGCCTGCTGCACCTGCCAGCTGCCGCGCAGGTGCCACGCTGACCAGCTCTGCATGCTGCGCAGCCGCCTCCCGCGCCGCCTGCTGCTGCTCCTGCTGGGCTGCGACTGCGCCCTCACTGTGGAGCGCAGTGACGGAGCAATCCTCAAACCGGAAATCCAACACTGACACCAGCAGCTCCTGCGGGGGAGCAGCCTCGCCTGACCGCCCCCGCCCGCCGCGGCCGCCGCAACCACGTCCCCGCCCCCGGCCGCGCCCCCGCCCGTTGACCACGCTGCGGTCGAGCAGCTTGGGTGGCGCTGCGCCGGCCGCCAGCGCTGCTGCAATAGTGGTAGTGGCATCTTCAGGCACCTCGGGCGGTGCGGCACGCAGCCGCACTCGGTGGCCGGGCTGCAGCTGGTATCGGTCAAACACGCCTGCAACCAGGGCAGGGGCAAGGCAGGTTGCAAACACAGGTTGCCGCTTCCATGGCAAGCACAAACTAGCAAGGGCTCATGGCACGCAGCGCATGCAGCCTGCGACACAACAAGATCCTGGTGTAACGGCGCACAGCCACACCATCCCTAGCTGCAATCAACGCGGCTGCAACAATTCGACGCAGCCGCACCTTGCAGCAGCACGGTGCCACACTGCTGGATGTAGGTGGGAAACTCCTCCCTCGTTGCCTCGTCACGCACAAGCAGGCTCTGCTGCAGGCAACCACACAGCCCTCGCCACACATTGGCTGCAGGGCAGGAGGGCAGGAGGGCAGCAGGCAGGGTGTGGCACAATGGGCGTCGTGATTTACGGCAGGATGGAAGGCAGCACAGAGGTTGCTGCCCAGCTCAGCGCAGGCTACTCGCCAAGTGGCATGGAGCCAGCTGCATGCCTGCACACACGCTTGCTTACCTGGCAGGGTGAAGGCGCCATGCTGCACCTCCTCTGCGGTGACCAGCTTGATCACGCCTGCAGCGGCGAGTGGCATGGGAGGGGCCAGGTGAAGGGTTGCACAGCGCGAGGGGCAGCACCGGTCACGGCGCTGCCGGAAACGCACCTCGGCTGCTGCAGCTAGGCGGCAGACGCACACAGATGGCAGCAACGGTGTGCAATATGCCAAGCAATGCCGCCATGGAGCAAGCATCGAGGTGAGGTAGAGGGTCAGGCACTCACTTGACTGATCCTCTCCCATGACATCAATGGTGGAGGGGTTGGCCACGCGCGGCACTGCCGCCGCTTCCAGCGCCGCCTGCTGCGCATCAGCGGCTGCTCGCCAGGCCGCTTCTGCCTCACTCTCGTTGGGGTTGGCGCGGCGGTTGCAAGGTGCGCTGCCCTCCTCATTAGAACTGTTGACTGGCTGCCGCACGTGTAGCGCAGAGCACGGCCGCCTCAGCATGATGGACAGCTCTGACTCAGAGCTGCTCTCCTCTGCTGCCGCCCCCTCCTCGCTGTCTGCCTCTCTCTCTGCCCCTCCATCCCCGTCCTTCCCATCCTGTGAATCCATCGCTGCTGCTACCTCCTTCTCGGCGGCTGCCTCTGCTGCAGTTGATAATGGGGCTGGCACTGCCGGGGCAGGCTCCTCTGCCACCGCTGCGCTGCGCCCTTCAGCCCGGTTTTGAGCGGCGCCGCTGCTGGCAGGAGCAGCAGGTTCGGAGGCCACAGCTGCTGGCTCCTCCATCTGCTCAGCTGCTGGGCTTTGCTCGCTCTGCTGTGCTGCCCTCTCTCCACGGTTTGCTTCCTGCTGGCGCTGCAGTGCCTGCTCCTCTTCCTCCTCCTTGCCCTCTTGCTGCTGCCGCCGCTCATGCACAACATGCGCCGGCCCAGCCACTGCAGCATGGCGGGACTTGCAGGCAGCTTGACTGGGTCATTGCGGGCAAACCTGGCTGGGGTGCAACAGCAAGCAGCACAGCCAGCTAGCCAGCGTAAACCATGCTTCAGTGCAATTTAATGTACACTCGAGCTGCACACATGTCCAGCAGCCTCGAGCGCTGCAGTGGCATGTGAGCCACGGCTAGCACTCACTTGCCGCCAGCATGCCGCCGCCCCCCTGGCTGGTCTGCACAATGTCGGCCACATCAGCCAGGTTGTCGGGCGCCCAGCCAGCCAGCACAGCCCTCAGGCCAGCCACGTCCCGAGCGGCGCGCAGCTGCAGTTGATAGGTGGCAGGGCACAGCAAGGGTGTCTTGCAAGGCTGGTGTGCACACAGCATGAGTAACGGAGCAAGCGCTGAGCAGTGCCAGCCCGACCACCAGAAGCACCCCATTTGCAGGCTTATGCAACACATGACCCAGCCCCTGCAGCACATCATGCGCAGCAGCGTCAGGCAGCGTGTAGCCCCCACCTGATCCAGCAGGCTGGCGTCTCGATCAAGGCCCGCATCTGGGAAGTTGAGCTTCTCGCCGTTGGCCATCCCTGCACCAGAATAGAGGAGGAGCAAAGTGGGGTGGGTCAGATGGAAGCCTGCGGCCGGCGGGCCAGCCAATTGCAACACAAACCACCCACAGCTCGCATGCCCTGGATGCAATCGCAGAGTTTGGCCCTCCAGCCCATGRGTCCACCGCACCTTGCAGCTGCTTCCAAATGATGCCAACGTCGCGCACCACGGCAGCCTGCACAGCTGTGGCATGCATGCCCAGGTGTGCACGCTTGCCGCCCACTGCAGGCACAGGCAGGGGTGAGGTGGGGCTCCAGGATGTGAGGGGGAAGGAGTGGGGATGCAAGRGCCCTGCTGTGACCGCTTGRATMGCCCCAGCCATTGTGCCACAGTGCGCGCCAGCCATGCCACATGTCCAAAACGCGTGCCAGCCATTATCCCAGCCAGCCTCGCACCTTCACTCCTGCCCTGCACCCCACCTGTGATGCCAGCCGCCAGATTTTGAGAATCCTTCACGCGGCACACACCCAGGTAGCCGCTGCTGTTGTCCTTGCGCAGCGGTGCGGCGGCAGCAGCCGCCGCTGCACCCGGCTCAGCGGCTGCGGCGGCCACTGCGGCTGCAGCTGTGGCTGTGCCGGCACGGCTCGCTGCCGCGGTGCCCTCTGCCTGTGCATCCGCATACCACTGTGCCAGCTTGTAGGGCTCCAGGTGCTCGTCCAGCTGCTGCCGGCTGCTGCCCGCCAGCAGCACCAGCAGCGCCTCATCGTTTGTGTACTCGGCTGGGGGGAAGTTGAACTCAGCCGCTGGCACCC
>JADXDR010000032.1:138091-148976 GCA_025026875.1 Chlorella ohadii
GCGTGTAGCCCCCACCTGATCCAGCAGGCTGGCGTCTCGATCAAGGCCCGCATCTGGGAAGTTGAGCTTCTCGCCGTTGGCCATCCCTGCACCAGAATAGAGGAGGAGCAAAGTGGGGTGGGTCAGATGGAAGCCTGCGGCCGGCGGGCCAGCCAATTGCAACACAAACCACCCACAGCTCGCATGCCCTGGATGCAATCGCAGAGTTTGGCCCTCCAGCCCATGRGTCCACCGCACCTTGCAGCTGCTTCCAAATGATGCCAACGTCGCGCACCACGGCAGCCTGCACAGCTGTGGCATGCATGCCCAGYTGTGCACGCTTGCCGCCCACTGCAGGCACAGGCAGGGGTGAGGTGGGGCTCCAGGATGTGAGGGGGAAGGAGTGGGGATGCAAGTGCCCTGCTGTGACCGCTTGRATMGCCCCAGCCATTGTGCCACAGTGCGTGCCAGCCATGGTCCCAGCCAGCCTCGCACCTTCACTCCTGCCCTGCACCCCACCTGTGATGCCAGCCGCCAGATTTTGAGAGTCCTTGACGCGGCACACACCCAGGTAGCCGCTGCTGTTGTCCTTGCGCAGCGGTGCGGCGGCAGCAGCCGCCGCTGCACCGGGCTCAGCGGCTGCGGCGGCCACTGCGGCTGCAGCTGTGGCTGTGCCGGCACGGCTCGCTGCCGCGGTGCCTTCTGCCTGTGCATCCGCATACCACTGCGCCAGCTTGTAGGGCTCCAGGTGCTCMTCCAGCTGCTGCCGGCTGCTGCCCGCCAGCAGCACCAGCAGCGCCTCATCGTTTGTGTACTCGGCTGGGGGGAAGTTGAACTCAGCCGCTGGCACCCCCTCCACAGCAGCCACCAGCTGATCCAGTGGCGTGCTGGCGCGGCACGCAGCCTGGTGCAGCGCCAGCCACACGCGCGCATGGTCGTGCGCGGCGGCGGCCAGGGCGGCCTGCCGGAAGCCGCTGATGCGCAGCGGGTGCGGGCTCTGCACATYTKGTGARGGSCAGGGGCAGGGGNNCAAGTCAGGCAGGCCAGGACTTGCCTGGAAAGCACAGCGCAGCACACGGCAGAAAAGATGGCAGGCGGCAAAATGGGAGCTGTTAACTCATGACCGCCGTACACAGTCCCTGCACTGCCTCCATCCAGGCCCTCAACCCAGCAACTCACCACCGGCAGCAGTTTAAGGTAGACCTTCCAGCTGTTGCCGCCCCCCGTCACGCCGCGTGTGCCGTAGTTCTGGCCGCCCTGCCGCTGCTGCTGCTGCTGCTGCTGCTGCATGATGGGGCGGGCGCCGGGCGGCGCAATCGGCATGGTGGGCGGCACAGCGGGGGTGGGCACTGTGGGTGCTGCCGCCGTGGTGGGCGCAAAGGTGCAGGTGAAGCTGCCCAGGGTGGGTCCAGGGGCGGCCAGCACCACCTGCGGCCGCCCATAACCCGCAGCCGCCAGCGGGGCAGCCACCAGTGCCTGCTGCATCCGCTGGTTGGTGCGCACCAGCGCCGCCTGCTGCGCCAGCGCCGCCTGCTGCATGCCCAGSATGTCCAGGCCATGCAGCGGCGCCGCCACCTGGCCCAGCCCCTGCGGCAGCGGCTGCGCCAGCTCAAACATGTTGCCGCCCAGGCCATCTTCTGAGGCAGCCGCCGCTGAAAGCGGGTCCTTATTAGGCTCGGGCAGGCCGCCCAAGACTGCCGCCGCCGCGGCCAGGCCGGACAGGGAAACGATGGGCAACACCGGCGCGGCGCCCGCCAGCACGTGCTGCATGTCCATATCTGTGCAGCGGGAGGGGAGGACAGCGGCCGGGGGTCACGGGCTGCGAGCCAGCGACATGCCGGAAGGGCAGCAGGCATGGCAGCATGGCATCCCAGCACCGGCTCAACCAGCAGCGCAGGAGCGGTACGACCATACATCATGCCTGCCTCACGCGCAGCAGCAGCGCAGCAGCATAAGCAACCCCAGCGCTTACCGGCAGTGTACGAGGTGCGCTCGCGAGCGGCGCGCACCGCCGCCTCTGCAAATGCCTCCGGGTCCCACATCGTCTCCGGCGCCAATCCCGGCAGCTCGGGCGGCAGTGCTGGACAGATGGCGCTCCCAGCTGGCAGCGGCAGACCAGGCATGGGCGCTGGCTCTGCCGGCGGCGCTACTCTCAGTGGCGTTGCCTGCTTGCGCTGGTGGCCCCTCCGCGGGTCCCGGCTGGCTGGTGGGGGCCTGGCTGCTGCGGGCTGCGGCAGGTCTCCACATGCCGCTGCGGCATGCGTGGCCGCCGTGTGCTGGGGTGGAAGCGCTGCACAAGAAACGTCCAGCTCTGCCACCAGCGCTTGTGCTGCAACTTGCTGCACAGCATCAGCAAGCACCGCAGCAACTTCCTCGGTCGAGGAGCCTGCGCCATCTTGGTCAGTGGCGGCGGCTGCGTCGGCGTCGGCGTCGGCGTCGGCTGCCCAACACGCCTCGGCCGAGTCGCTGGTGCCGTCTAGGTTGCTATGGCTGCCTGTGGGCTGCGGATCTGCGCCAGGTTGCTCGGGCTTGCCCTGCACGCCGGGCTGGCTGCAGGAGTCTCCCATCGTGAAGGGTTGGCGCTCCTGAGGTGCCTGGTCGGCTTCAGCCACCCAGCACGCACTCCTGCACGATTGAGAAGCTGCTTGGGGTGGGTGGCTGCCCTTGACAGCGCCGCTGGGTCCATGCAGCGCCCGCCGTCACCAGCCTTATCTACTCCTCAGTTAGCTCCCAGTGTGCCAAGAACCATAGAGTAGCCGATTACATGCACCAGTCCCTTTTGCCGCCGCTCAGTAGGTGGTAAGGAGGCGGCAGCGGGGAGTGCAGCGGGCACAGCTGTGCCGTCTGCCGACGATTGCAGTGCGGCTCCTGCTGGCAGGATTGACCAGCCCCGAGGTCAGCAGAACCCAGACGACCCTGACCCTTGCGGCTGTCAGCCTTGACCCCGCTTTCCAACCTGTCGTCCATCCAGCCCAACACTCAACTCGCTTGGATCGAAGTGATGAAACGTGTTCTGTACAAGCGTTCATATACCACGCTGCAGAACTGTGGTTTCACGCATGCATACTGCTTTGTGCCTTCAATGTCAAGTCATGCAGATGCAAAGGCAATGCACGCAGCCAGGTTTCTGTGCAGCCGGTGGCCTGGCTTCTTAAAAACTCAGGCGCTGTGCCTGCCCCACTGCRGCCCACTTCATCATGCGCCCGCCAGGCGGAGAGAGGTGGCCAGAAAGGCGCCGGCGGCGCCGTACTGCTGCTGCTCCAGCATCAGGCGCAGGCGGGCCTCCTGCAGGAGCCAGGGGATTGGGCTGGCGGCTGCACTGATGCACTGTAGCGACACTCAGGTTGCACATGTGGCGTGCAGCTGTAAATTAAAGCAAGCACTGCCCGCTCACCCCAGCCCTCGGCCCACCTTGGCTGCCTGCTGCTGCGGCGGCAGCATGTCCAGCAGAGCCATGAACCCGCCCGCCAGCTCCGGGGTGAGCCCCGCAGCTGCCGCCGCCGCCACGCTGGCTGCTTCGAGCAACAGAACAAACAAGTCCGGCTCTGGCGCCTGCTGCTGCTGCTGCTGCTGTGGCGGCAGCTGCTGTGGCGGCTGAAGCGGCCCACCAGAGGCTGGAGCAGGCATGCCGTTGGCAGCGGCTGCAGCAGGGCCGCTGCCGGCCGGCAGCGGCAGCATCTGGGTTCCGCTGCTAGGGGTGGCTGGCTGCAAGCGCTGGCGCTTGGGCGCTGGGGCACTGGGCTCATCCTGCTGCTCCTCGTCCTTCACACCTGCTGCTGATGCATTNGCCCCACCGCTGGCTGGCTGCTGCTGCCCCTGCTGGCCCTGCTGCTGAGCCACCGGGCCTTGCTCCTGCTGCGGCTGCGCCCACGACTTGCCCCGCTGCTGCTGCTCCGCCGGAGCAGCGCTGGCACAGAAGAGGCGCGCCCCCAAGCCCTGGGCGTCCCCTGCCTCTTCAATTTCAAAGTACGCCCCAGCGTTGCCGCCGCTAGTGCCGCAAGTGGGAGCAGGGGCAGGCGTAGCCAAGGCTTCGCCAGCCGCGACTGCCTCCCACTGCGCCTCCCCCCATGCCTGCTGCTGCGCCTGCTGTGCCTGCTGTGCCTGCTGTGCCTGCTGCGCCTGCTGCAACGCCTGCTGCAGGCGCTCCTGCGCCCTCTTGTGCTGCCTCCTGAGTGTGCTATGGCACGAGTTGCAAKCCCACCCCTGCCGGGTGACCGGGTGGCGGCTCCAGTGCGCGTGCGGCGAGGCACCAGGGCTGAAAGCACCGCACCTCAGGCAGCTCCGCCCTCCGTACTGCGGCTTCTCCTCACTGTTGTCCTGCTGCTGCTGCTGCTTCTGCTGCTGCTGCTGCTCCTCCTCCTCCTCCTGCCCTTCCTGCTCCTCCTGCCCCTCCTGCCCCTCCTGCTGTTCCCCNTCCCCGTCCTCCTCCTCTGAACTCGCCGACTGAGTTGATGGCAGGCCGCTGCCTGCTGCCTTTAGCTCCCAGCCCTCAGAGCCAGCTGAGCGGCGGGTTGAGCCYGTGTCACTGCTGCTGAAATCGCCGTGCGCTGCCTCGGCCGCAACCAGGGCTGCCACCCCCTCAGCTGCCTTCCGGTGGCCACCTGTGCGCACCGGGTGGGCAGGCTTTGGAGGCAACCTCCGCTGCTGCCGAGCCTGCGCCGCCTGCTGTGCCTGCTGCGCTGCCTGCTCAACCTTTTGCCGCTGCGCCTGCAGATGCTGGCGCTGATTGTAAAGCTTATTGTAGCAGGACTTGCACACCCATTTTTGCCTGGTCACTGGGTGGGGACACCAGTRCGCTGATGGGCATGCACCTGGGCMGGTTGCACCGCAAACCAAGCAGTGGCGCTGCTGCTGCTGCTGCTGCTGCCGCTGCTGCTGCTGCTGCATCTGCTGCTGCCTCCGCCGCCGCTGCTGCTTCTCTTCCTCCTCCTCCCACTCTCCATCCTCCTCCTCCTCTCCTTCAGCGGCTGAATCCCGCTGCATCATGCGGTGCTGCCTCCTCTCCTCGCGGCGTGCAAGCAGCTCCTGGCTGGGCAGCTTGCCTCCGTTCTTGTTGGCATACTGCCCACATGCGTTGCAAAGCCACTTCCCGGCGGTTGTGTGCTGATACCAGGGCCCACTGGTATAGCTAGTGCCACAGTGGCAGCAGTGGCGGGCGCCAGGAGTGGCCTGCCCACCGCTGGGCTGTTGCTGCACCTGTGGCTGCAGCGGTGGTGGCTGCGGCCCCACGTCCAGCAGCAACCCCTCGGCCGGCTTCCACTGCCCCTGCTGCTGCTGCTGCTGCTGCTGCTCCATGGCTTGCACTGGCTCCTTCCAGCTGGGCAGCTGCACTTGGCTCGTGCCCGCGGCTTCGCCTTTCAGCGGCAGGCCGGCACCGAGCGGGCCAGCCATGGCGGTGGGCAGCTGGCTGGGGCGCCAGGCTGGGCCGAGGCCGGGGCTGGGGCTGCTCCCACCCAGGCCGCTCGGCTGTGGCATGGGCGGGGCTGCCAGGTCACCTGCAAGCAGTTGGCGGGGGCAAGTGTATGGGAGGCTTGCACGAGATAGGAGCGTAAGACAGGGGTTAGCAGCAGTGGACGAGCGAATGCATGCGTGAGCGCTGCATAAATGCCTGTGCCGCTGTGATCCAACAGACCTTCACTTCTGCAACACACAATCTCCTCACAGCATGCAAAACCGCAGCACGCACCTGGGAATGGCGGCAGGGGCGTCAGCGGGGGAGCAGACAGGCCAGCTGCACCCGGCCACAGCTCTGGCACACCTGCCGGGCTGCCTGCATGATAGGCATAGCAAGGGGTGTACAGTGTGGCTCATCAGGCATGCCATGTCAGGAAGCGCGACAAAAAAGCAAGCAGGCCATCCATGGCTGGCCAAAGCCTACAAGAATCAGCTGCTCTGTGGGCAAGCAGCTCACGAAGCCATGCCTAGCGCACAAATCACCTGGCGCAGGTGGCGGTGCCGGACCAATGCCGCTCCCAGCTGGCTGCTGCAGACCAGGCATGGCCACTGGAACTGGCGGTGGCGTAAATCTCAGGGGCATCGCCTGCTTGCGCTGGTGGCCATGCCGCGGGTCCCTGCTAGCTGGTGGGGGCCTTGCTGCTGCTGGCTGCGGCAGGTATGCGTGCGCCGCTGCGGCATGCGAGGCTGCCGCCTGCTGGGATGCGGGCACTGCACAGGCAGAGTCCAGTTCTGCCACCAGCGCTTCTGCTGCATTCTCTATGGCTGCCACATTTTCCATAGCATCAGCAAGCACCACAGCCACTTCCTCGGGTGTGGGTGCGGGTGCGGCGGCGGCAGCTGCACCTGCCAAACCCGCCTCGGCCGGGTCGCTGGCGCCTTCCAGGCCTTGCGTGTTTGTGGCCGCTGCGCTCTGCTGCTCGGGCGAGTGCTGGCTGCTGCAAGAGGGGCTGACTCCCATCGTGAAGGGTTGGCGCTCCTGAGCGTGCCTGGCGAACTTCAACACGCACTGCTGCGATTCAGAAGCTGGGGAGGAGGGCTGGTGGCTGCCCTCAAGCGCCGCCCGCCCCATGCAACGCCAGCCTTATCTCTCCACATTTTACCCTCAACGTGTCATGATTCCACACAAGATACTTGGTTACATGCCACAAGGCCAGCTTGCTGCTGCTCAGTAGGTGGGTGCGGCGGGGCGGGCAGCGCGCAGCAGATCGCCCCTCAGCGCCGGCATGTGCGCCATGTCAGCCGCGCTCTGCCCCGTCCAGCGGAACAGCAGGGCTACCGATGGCATCAGATCAGCCTCCCGCACTGCACAAAGCAAGCAAAGCAGGCATGGTCAGCAGACGAGGCGCACACAGCCGAGGGGATGTGCAACATAGCCCAATCCACGAGCAGCCTTGCCATGTACTAGCATCCTCCGGCCGCAATGCAGCAGGCACTGCGGTGCTGCAGGCGGCAGGCTCGTGCTAGGTCAAAGTGTGCAGCAATGCTGCTCACCAACTGGGCACCCCATGACCACCACCCACCAGCCCACCCACCCGACTGCGCCCGCGCCTCAAGCGGCTGGCGGGACGGCAGCACCAGCTCGTATGTGTGCAGCGGGTCGGACAGAGAGTCGGCAACCCACGCGAACACCGCCGCCACGGGCTCGCCTGGCGCAAACTCGCCCTGCGGCCAGGAGCAGGCGACTGGTGCACGGAGGTGAGGAGAGGATGGGGCGGGAAGTCCAGCGGGCACAGGTGTGCCACCAGCCGGCAATGGCACGCCAGCGTGCCCCACCCAATCAGGGGCTGCTCTCCCTTGTAGAAGCACAGCTGTTACCACTGAAGCCAGATATAGGGCGCCGCGTCTCACCTGGAGGGAAATGCCTTCTGGGAACCGCACTTTGATGGTGGCAAACGCGGCCTCGGCTGGGCGCGGGGCCCGCAGCCGCTCTCGCATCGCCCGCGTCATCAACACCTGCGGCACAGGTGCAGGCATGAAACACTGCGTGCCAGGTATCTAACTGCATGCTAGCTAGCAGGGCAGCAGCTGGGACGGTGTGATACTGCAGTAGCTGCTGCAGCACACTTCTGTTGCCCTCCCACCTGGTCCTGCTCCCGCCGCCGTGTGGCCGCCATGAAGGCAGCACGCAGATCCTGGCCCGTCTGCAAGTGGCACAGCAACAGGAGGAACCAGGTTCGCGGCACAGTTCAGAACCCTCAGCAAGTCCCATTCATTATCAAAGCAAATCGATGGTCATACATGAGCATGTTCCAGCACTGCCCAGCGTGGGAGCCCTCACCCGCTGGAAGAACCAATCCGGCACGTCGCGCTCCACAGAGGTGGGCAGCAGCACCTGCAGCCGGGACCAGAAGCGGTTGCGTGTCATGGCAGATGGTCGGTCAGGGCACACGCGATCGCATGGCATGTGCCTCGCAGCCACACAGGTGGGCTCCTGCCCGATCAGCTTTCAGCAATGCCCAATGCGCCCTGCACTTTGAGTGTGCACTCAAGTCAAGCTTGCCTGCGTGTTGCGCTCCCTGGGCGGGTCCCACACTCGCTCCCGCTGCTGCCGCTGGGGCTGGCGCGCCGGCTGCGCTGCCGCTAGTGCAGGCTGGCCTGGCTGCTGCGGCACTGAGAGTGGAACGGCTGCACTGCTGCCAGCACCGCTGCTGCTTGGCGCACCCGCTGCGCCGCCGGTGGGCGCAGCTGCGGCAGCAGGTGCAGGCATCAGCGGCGCCAGCAGCTGCAGCGCATGGCGCAGGGGCGCCAAGTCGGCACCATCAGGCAGCACCGCAAACCTGGAGGAAGGGGAGCCCAACGGTGTGTTGAGGCGCATGCTGGACAGAAGTAGGGATTCAGGCATGACAGCACAGCAGCCGCCACATGCATCACGCCAAGCATTTCTAAGTCGAGACACCAAACTTCTCCCCACTCCTCACCCCTCGGTCGCCGCCTCTGCTGCACCGCCCGCCTGCCCGCTGGCCTCCGCCGCCGGCCCCTCCTCAAACACCACCTCGAAGCCGCAGGCCAGCATCAGCTCCACGCCTCCGCTCACATCCACCACAGCCGACTGGATGCGAGGGTTGCTGAGGCGCAGCCGCCGGAACTTGGCCTCCCCTGGTGCGGCGGTGATGTTGGCCAGCAGGCGCCCCAGCACCTCGGCCGCTGCAGGGCCGGCAGGGTCTGATGCCAGCTGGGCCACAGCCACCGACACCGCATCTGCTGCTTCACTGTGGGGCTCCGCCTGCTGCAAGTGCGAGGCCGACGGCAGCTGAGGCGCTTGCTGCGGCTGCGTGGCGGGAGGGTTGACGTGCTGTGCCTGTGGTGGCACCTGCTGTGCGGGCCGCTGCGGTGCCGGCTGCGCCTGTGGCTGCAGGTGCTGCTGAGGCTGAGGCTGCTGCTGGGTCGGCGGCACCACCAGGCGAGGCCGGCGGTCGGCAGCAGCCGTGGGTGGCTGTGTGGGTCGTGACGGCCCCGCCTGCAGTGCAGCGGATAGGTGGCAACGGTCACAAGAGGACGATGCCACCCGCGTTCAGTCGTAAATGGAAGGGCATCATTCCCCACCTGCGGCGGCGGCGCGCTGCCGAGCCTGTGCCCCGTGCCCTTGAAGGCGCCCTTGGCCTGCTTGCTGCCGCCCAGCAGGCCCTTGAGCTTGCTCTTCAGCTCATCCATCTGCGGGTGGGGACGGCGGAGCACAGTGGCGGCAGCGGCGGTAGCAGCAGCTGGCGCAATCGATGCGCAGCCTGGTTCTGATCGCTGTGACATGGCCTTAGCGACTCACCTGAAGCAAACAGAGGTGCAGCGGGGCCAGCCGGTGGGAGGCGATCGGTGCGTAGACTGCACTGCTGCGCTGATCAGCGCTTTGGTATTGGTCGGCCAAGAGTCCGGATGCCATGATGGGCTCACGTGGGGACGGCCAGGTTCATGCAACCCATGCAGCTCGCAGAGACGGAGGAACGACCAACCTGCTTCATCGGCAATCTACTGAAGCCCTCTATTTGCGATCGGCGGGCCTCGCAGCGCTCCCCGGCACCCGCACCCCNAAGTTGAGAAGTGCGCCAGGCTTTAGCAGCACCTGCCAGCCCCCACAGGTAGAAGCACAGACATGTGCACGGACTTGGGCCGCGGTCAGAGGGATGACGCACTTGCAGCAGAGCCGGGGCGAAGCTGCCGGCGCCCTGCGCCGTTGGCTCGGCGCTTTCATGCCTTCGCCGCAAGGCCGCCACCAGGATTGCACCTGTGGGCTGCTGGGCTGGTGAATGCACACCTTGTGCTGCTGAATGCTTGCTCTGCTGCCCTGCTGCTCGCCCACCGCAGGCGGCGACACCCGCCCGGCAGCTGGCGGGGCGGCGATGAGCGGCGGCGGCAGCTCGGGCAAAGGCACGCTGAATAGCTTCCCTGTGCCGAGTGTGGTGGAGGACGAGGAGCGTGACGCGGTAGATGAGGAGATCCACAGGGATGAGGACGTGAGCATCAAGGCGAGTGCCAATGGGGCCACCGGGCCGGTCGTTGGCACGAGGGCCATGGGCACGAGGGCAGTTGCATTTCGAGGGCATATGCTGCATCTTGCGTTGGCCCACCCAGTTGCCTCCTCAGTGGTCCTGTCGCTCCGCAGGTCACGCAGTCTCCAGGGTTCCTGTGCCACATAGAGGCCACGGCTGCGTTCCGCATGCCCGCCCGCAAGCTCTTCAAGCAGGTCATCACGCACCCCGGTGAGCTGTGTGTGCGTGTCTGCTGGTTTTGAGGCATATCACGAGGGCTGCATGCCATGAAGCAGGATGGTTGCATTAAGGTGTCAGGCTGCACTGAAACCGGCATGAGTGGCTGCATGGGTGGCTGCTCCATGAACGTCATGAGTTGCACAAAACGGCATGAGGGCATGGCCGGCACGAGTGCCTGCTCCATGAGCGGCATGTACCAGGGAACTACCTGCCCACGGGCCCGCCCGCTTGCCCAACCCTCCCTGCAGACAACGCCGCCATCTTCCGGCACATGGACCGATGCGTGTACCGCCGCGTGCTGCAGGACGACGGGCGAGGGCACCGCAAGGTCAAGGTGAGAACATGTAGAGAATGAGAGCGCTGTGGGCCGCTGCCCGCCCTTGTGCATGCATGCACGCCCGCTTGCATTCAGCTGGCTGCATTCCCATCCCAGTTGGAACAACCTGGATGTCTGCCTGCAGGTGGCGCATGAGGCGTCCTGGCGCTTCCTGCTGCTGCACGGCAAGTTCACCACCAAGTGAGTGCTGAGCATGGAATGCTCGGCACAAGCCTAGCATGGTTTGCTGCGCTGCCCTCAGCCTGCCATGGCTTGGCCTCGACGCAGACACCAGCCTGCAGCTGCTGGGCCAGCTGCGCAGGTGCCACACATGCCATGCGCTGACCGCTCCGTCCAATGTTAGGAGACGCATCTAGCCCACTGACTAGCTGCCAATTCCGCTTCCCTGCCAGGCTGGTGGRGGNSGKMSKCG
>JADXDR010000032.1:149043-168997 GCA_025026875.1 Chlorella ohadii
AGGCTGTGTTTGGGAGGGCTGCAGGCCTGTGCAGGCAGGAGGCACGGCCCAGGCGCCAGCTAACGAGTGCGGGACAATGCTGGGCGGTCCACGGCTTCAGCTCATGAACATATGCTTCAGTTGATATGCACCAACGCATTGCTCTCACCCGCAGGCATCATGCGCAAGTTCCACGGACGATGGCAGATCCGGCCGCACCCGCGCGACCCAGACCACGCCAGCCTGTCCACGCTGGATCAGGTGGGAAGCCGATGCTGCTGCTGTAGGCGGTGGGTAGCTTGGTGCGGCTTGAGCACAGAAGTGGGCGGCGTCTGCTGCTGCGCTCCTTGCAGCTTCTGCCTTCCCTGGCTGACTGTCCAGTTTGAATCACCCCACCCTTGCCAGGACCTGGCGCTAGGCATCTACATGCCGCCGCCGTTTGACCGCATCCTCAAGCGCATCAGCTGTAACCAGGTGCGTTGCTCATGCCGCCGGGTCGCTAATGTTTGGGGCGGCTGCCACCATCCATTCTGGTCCAGTGAGGTACACTCCTTGTCCATCTTGCCCCATCAATGCAGGTCAAGCACATTTTTGAGGACGTCAAGAAGTGAGTGTGCTGCTGCGCTGGCTGTTCTGCGTGTTGGCTCCCGACTGCAATGCTTTTGTAACACAAACTTTGCAAGTGCAGCCATGCGCACAGGCGGCTCGCCACCCATCGTCTGATCTCTGGCATGGCCCTCCCATGCGCCGCAGGGAGGCGGACAAGGTGAACCGCGGCAAGCCCACCCTCAAGCCCTGGGAAGAGGTGGGCCTCGAGTCGATTGGAGCAGAGGACGACCTGCAGCAGCTGCAGCAGGCCGATGCGGCAGCAGTGGCCATGGCTGGGCTGAAGCTGGCGGATGCACCGGAAGAAGAGGCTGCAACGGGCGCAGCAAGCCAGCCTGGGTCAGGAGATGGCAGGGCAGAAGCCAACGTGGCAGCGGACGAGGCGGCAGAGGCGCCAGAGCCGGCTGCTGCCGGCAGCGAGCCGCAGCTTGCTCCACCCAGCTAGGCGGCACAGACAGTGCCACTAGTGGCTGGCCATCCCAGCGCCACTCACCTGCTGCGCCCCCGGCCCGCTTGCCCGCCCTGCAGGGCAGCGGGCGGGCGCTGGTGGCTCGCGGCAGCCTGTGGAGGGCCCTGTCCGACTTCATTCACCCCCTGCAAACGCGATAGTGCGCTGCACTGCTGCACCTCCCCTGCCCACCCATCACCCACGTGATGCTGCCACCCATCATGCTGCACCATGCTCACATTTACTTCACGTGCCCTGGAACTAAAACCCTACCTGCTGCCTGCCCTTGTAAATGCCAGAGCTGAGGACGGAAAGGGCGGCAATGTGACAGCAACCGCAGCGCAGCGGAGTGGAACTGCGGGCCACATGTGACACGTGCCTCGCTATGTGGCTTTCTAGCATCCCGATTGAGCAACTGATCGATTGCTCAGCCTGGCTGGAGGCTCACAAGCAACCCGCCGCCAAGCGCAGAACAAGTCAGGCGAGGGACAGCCTGCTGGAGACCGGCTTGCCGTCACAGACTCTTGTGACAACCCGGAGAACCGAAAGAGATAGGGTGAGAAGCAGCCAGTGCACCCCACGAGCCGGTCGCTCGAAACTCGACCGTGGCGCCCCGGCACCTTGCCGTGACACGATCACAAGCTTGCCGAGCCAGATCAGGCCAGCAGCGGCCGCCGCGCCAAAGATACGCTGCTGCTCCTCCCGCCGCCGCTGTCGCCGCCGCCACTTCGGCGCCACGGTTGGGGCGCCGGCTCGCTCAAAGTGCAGCAAACCCCTAACTGCACCACGCATCCGCTCTCCGCAGGCATCCAGAACAGTACATAGTATCATACTTAGGCTGTGGAGCTAGGACCACGCCGCACTCAGGATGGCGTGCGCAGGTGGGGCGCCTTGTGCAGTGCGCCTCCTTCCTGCCCTGCCGCTGACTTGCCACCACCCGGGTTGCCATGCTTGCACATGCAAGTCGCGCTTCCCTTCCCCTCAAACATTAGCACGTCCCCCTTCCCACTGGCTCCCAGGCGCGGTGTGGGCGGCCCTACTGGCGGCACACCTGTGTGCACCGCCCCAGGCGGCAGCCGCCGCTCGCGCCGACCTGGAGGCTGCAGCACAGGCGGCGCCGCCGCACCAGCCAGCTGGCGGTGTGGCCTCCTATGTAGCCATCGCACTGCTGGCCCTGGCTGTGGTTGCGGCGCTGCTGGCGCTCGTGGGCATCAAGCAGGACAGGCAGCAAGGTGGGCACATACCGATCTTGGGTGGCTGGCGTGGCAAGCAAGTGGGTGTCCTGCGCTGGGTGAAGTTGTGGATCCTGCACGCGTGTCGCTATTGACGCATCCTGCCGCAAGCACCCTGCAGGCCGCGGCAAGGGCAAGGCCAAGGCCAAGGCGACCAACGGCTCGGCAGCCACCGAGGCGGCAGACAGCACCACACCGCTGCTGGCGGCTGAGGTGCACGCTTTATGTTGCTTGTGTTGCTTGTTGCCTGTCATCACAGCAATATTTCTGTGAACGGTTGCAACAGCATGTTGTTGCCCAGGCCACCAGTCCTGCTGCCGCACGGCCTGCCTGACACGCCGAACCCATCAGCTGCTGCAAACCACCAACCCGTGCACCCGCCCACCGCCCTTGCAGGAAGGGGAGGCCGATGGGGCCAGCACTGCGGACAGTGCCACCGCCAATGGTGCCAACGGTGCTGCCGGCAGCAGCAGCAACGATCTGGTGTCCCATGAGATTGATGTGATAGTGGAGAGCCCACCCCCGGTGACACCCATTGCGGCTGCCTCCTCGTCTGCTGGCCCGTCAGCCGCCGGCCGCCCGTATTCGGAGCTGGCCATTGGTGAGGGCTGCATTGAGGGGAAGCAGCTGGGGATTTGGCAGGACTACATGCTGCCATGTGGTTGCACAACCTCAGCCCGTCCTGCACATTCACTGGCCTTCCAACTCCGCTCCGCAAGGGCCATCCTGCAATCCCTCCGCTCTCCACCCAGGCGTGCCCAAGGAGACATTCCCCGGCGAGCAGCGAGTGGCGCTGACTCCCGCCGGAGCAGCCGCCCTGCTCAAGGCCGGGTTCAAGGCGGTGGTGGTGGAACGAGGCGCGGGAGCCGCCGCCGAGTTTGCGGTGCGCGCTTGCGTGGGCAAAAGGTGCTGTGGCGGTGCTCGGTGCGGTCCTGCTGGGTTGCACCTGGGCCAGCGGCCGGCGCTGGTGCGCCAACAACCATCCACAGCCAGGCCTTCACCCTGCCTCTTTTCCATGTATCTGAGCAGGATGGCGACTACGTGGCAGCGGGTGCCAGCCTGGGCTCTGCTGCCGAGGCGTTTGGCCAGGACGTGGTGCTCAAGATCCGGCAGCCGGGTGGGTGCTGCGCTGCACTTAAGTGGCTGTTAGGATCAGCTTGCCATGCCTGGACATGCATCCAGCCATGCCTTGCTGAGGCATTGTCCTTTCCGCCCATGCACCCACATCAAACCAGAACACGCCTTGCTGCCGCTGCCCTCCTCTCCCGCAGACGTGGCGAGCGAGGTGCCGCTGCTGAAGCCGGGCGGGACCCTCGTCTCCTTCATTTATCCCGCTCAAAACAAGGCGCTGGTGGATGCACTGGCTGCCCGCCACATGACAGTGCTGGGTGAGCGGCGCTGGTTGGGGGCAGTAGGTGCACACAACATGATGCTGTGACGAGTNGGGGGCTGTCTGGAGCTTGCTTCGAGCGAGTGAGGCTCAGTGGCTTAGTCGGGGCGGCACCTGTGATTTCCCAGGCCTGCGGCCAACACTGTTCACATGTATGCCTTGGCGACATTCACCAGGCATGGACTGCATCCCGCGCACCATCAGCCGTGCCCAGACCTTTGACGCCCTGTCCTCAATGGCCAACATTGCCGGCTACCGGTGAGCGGGGAAGAGGTATGCCCTGGACCACGTTCCGTTTGCCCCCTTTTATCCTGCTGCTTGTTTCGGTGACCTGCCTGCTCATTCGTCCTTCTCTGCCTGCTCCCTTGCAGCGCGGTGGTAGAGGCGGCTGCCCACTTTGGCCGCTTCTTCACCGGCCAGATCACGGCGGCGGGCCGTGTGCCGCCCGCCAAAGTGCTGGTCATTGGCGGTGGTGTGGCGGGTGGGTGCTTGGTGTGTTTACTGTACTGTACTGAACATGGGTTGGGGTGCTTCACACGCACTTGGGGGCTGCACACATGGACCCTGTACGGCAGCTGCCTGACCGCCGTGTGGTTTATGGACTGGTGCCCCTTGCCGCAGGCCTGGCCGCCATTGGCTGCGCTAAAAGCATGGGCGCCATTGTGCGCGTGTTCGACACCCGCGCCGCCGTGGAGGAGCAGGTGGGCTGCCGGGNCTAGGTGTGGCATGCATGTTCTCGTGGGGTCGTCTAGACACCTAGTAGCGTGCAGGACATTTGCATGTTGCTGCACATACTCATCCTCTGCCCTCCCACCTTCCCACCCGCCCCGGTCTACAGGCCAAGTCGCTGGGCGCCGAGTTCCTCACCGTGTCGGTGCAGGAGAGTGGCGAGGGGCAAGGCGGCTACGCCAAGGAGATGTCCAAGCAGTTCATCGAGGCTGAGGTGCGCATCTCTGAGGAAACAGCCGCCCGGTTGGTCAGCGATTTGCCAGTGCGTCATGTCACAACTTGCTTTTAGAGGGCTGCATGAGGCAAGTATGGTCAGCCTAACAGGGTCGCCATGATCGATGCTGCTCGCCTCTGGTCCGGTCTGCCCGCAGATGGCTCTGTTCGGGGAGCAGGCGCGTGACGTGGACATCATTATCTCCACCGCCCTCATCCCCGGCAAGCGCGCCCCGGTGCTCATCACGCGCGACATGGTGGACAGCATGCGCCCCGGCAGGTGGCGATGGCTTTGGAACTGGTTTTTCGTTACTTGGTGCTCATCAGACGGGAACATGGTGGGCAGCACTGGACAGCTTGCGCCCCGGCAGGTGGGTGGTGCATGTCATGAGGGTGGGGTGGGTGCCACAACGCTTTGAAGGGGGTTTGACTTTGATCGGGTGCAGGGGCTTTGAGAAGGACGTGGCATGCTGGGCCAGCATTTCCTGCCTCCCTCGGCGTGACTGAATGTGCGTCATGCCTACATGCCTACATGCCCTCTGTTAGCGGCCCCAACCATGGCCTCCGTCCCTCATCCCCCCTCTGCAGCGTGACGGTGGACCTCGCTGCGGAGCAGGGCGGCAACATCGAGACCACGGCGCCCGGCCAGGTGGGCTGCGTGGTGCACATGGCAGGCGCCATGGCTGGTCTGAATGTGAGTCTGTAATGCAGGGAGTTCATATGCTGGCCAGAGCCGCTGAATGCCATGCTTGCGCCCCACCCTCATTCATGCTGGCCCTCGGTTGCCCTGCCTCCCTCTGATCCCCTCCTGCAGGTGGTGAAGCACGGCGGCGTGACATGCATCGGCTACACAGACCTGCCCTCCCGCATGCCCGCCCAGGCGTCCACGCTGTACAGCAACAACATCTCCAAGGTGGGGCTGGTGGCTGGGTGCGTGGCAGATGTGCTCAGTGCCTTGACAGCTGCTCCTCCTGTGCCTGTCCAGCCCACCCAGCCCACCCCAGAGCCACCCACTGCATGTCGCACCTATGTTTCKACCCCGCGTTGCCCTCCCCGCCGCCGCTGTGCAGTTCCTGCTGAGCGTGGGCCCCTTCACCGGCCACAAGGGCCAGCTGGCAATCGACCACAAGGACGACGCGGTCAGGTGCGTCGGGGTGGGGCAAAGGTCTTTGAGGTGCAGGGGTGCTCGCACTTGAGAGGAGATGCCTGCATGCCCTGGGACGTTGCTTAGTCCACACACCAACCCAACCAACCATTGTCCCTCTTCAACCGCCCACTCCCTCCCCACAGGGGCGCACTGGTGCTGGAGGGAGGCGAGCTGCGCTGGCCCGCCCCGCCGCTGCCGGTGCGTAGAGGGGCCGCACTTACTGCCGATACTGCAGTGGGTAGGGGATTCTGCAGCCAAGCCAGGCATGCGCATGGGTAGTACCTGCGCAGCAGCTAATGTTTCCTGGCCCCAACAACCCTGCCTGCTCCCTTTGTCTGCCCCACAGCTGCCGGCCCCGGCGCCGCCTGCCTCCGCCACCGTGGCGGCCGCCAAGAAGGTGCGGACGCCCCAGCAGCTCTTCCGTGACACCCTGCACTCGGCGTGCTCGCTGGCGCTGGCGCTGGCGGCGCTGGCCGGCTTTGGAATCGCCTCGCCGGGCGCGGCTTTCAGGTGGGGTGGGAAGACGAAGGGCTACAGGACAGGACGGGGAAGATGGGAGGACAGCTGAGGTGTGGACGGTTCCAACTGCTGCGCTGGACGCTGGGCGCTGTGCATGCAGTTTCGGCAATAATATGATGCAAAAGCAGGAATGCCAACACACCCCTGTCCACCCCTTTCAACTCCCCTCCCCCTTCAGCTCCATGATGACCAAGTTCGGCCTGGCCTCCATCTGCGGCTACCAAACCGTGTGGTGCGCTTACAGTGGTAGGGGCAGNCTGTTATGCCCACAGCTCCGTAATTGCTTGTGATAAGTGCTGATGGGCCGTAATGATGGCAGCGTGCTCTCCTGCCATTCACACCTCATCTCTTGCCCTCCCCATCCTCAGGGGTGTGACCCCCGCGCTGCACTCCCCCCTCATGTCTGTGACCAATGCCATCTCCGGACTGACCGCCGTGGGAGGCATGGTGCTGGCGGGCGGAGGCTTCCTGCCCGGCTCTGCCGCCCAGGTGGGTGCGCCGCAGGCATGGGGCCGCTCGGCTGCAAGCAGGGTGCATGCCGCATCTACACCAGCCGACAGTTGGCATTCTCACGGTCACTCCCTCAGCTCCTTCTTCTGCCTGCGCTTACCGTTCCCTTGCAGGGCCTGGCATGCGCCGCGCTGCTGGTGTCCGCCGTCAACATCGGTGGCGGCTTCACCATCACTCAGGTGGGGTGCTTTTGCCGCCCAATGTGCGGCAGCTTCTGGTGGTGCGCCATCCTGCGTTTTGCACTGGAATCCCTTACCTTTGTGCCATGCCTGCTTCTGCTACCTTCCTCACTTGTCCGCCTCTCCTTGCCACCCCTGCAGCGCATGCTGGACATGTTCAAGCGGCCAACCGACCCGCCCGAGTACAACGGCCTCTACGCTCTGTCCGCCGCTGGCCTGCTGGCCACATACGCCGCCGGCCACTTTGCGGGTGGGTGCTGGGAACGACCTAGTTGGGTCTGCGGCTGGTTGGATGCTGTGCTGAGTTCAGTTTGCATGTCGGCTGCGGCGCTCGCTTGTACGCTCCAGCTGCAGCCCTCCACCCCATGCCCAACTCTGTCCACCCTCCCGCCCGCAGGCTACAGCCAGATGGAGAGCCTGACCTACCTGGCCGCCTCCGGCCTGTGCATTGGCGCCATTGCGTGCCTGGCCAACCAAAAGACCGCCCGCCTGGGTGCGTGAGGCACGCGGTGCATGTAGAGGGGTGGCGGGCTGTTGCCTGCAACATGGCATGGGCACTCAGGGGGCGGGCTGCCTGCACATGCATTTCACTGCCTTCCCATCTGTGAGGCTTGACTCAAGCTGCTGTCCCCCTCATCTGCGTTGCAGGCAACACGCTGGGCCTGATCGGTGTGGGCACAGGCCTGGTGGCCACGCTGGGTGCGCTGCAGGTGGCGGCACAGACCTACACACAAATCCTGGGTGAGCGGCCGGGCTGCTGTGAAGGCGACAGCTTTGCCTTCAGTGCTCTTTTCTGTAGAATGGGCATGGCATGGCATGTGCGGGCTGCCTGGTTGGGTGTCGTGGTGCTAGCGAGAGCGGCATTGACGGCTGCCTCTCATGTTGCTGCCTGAAATGCAGTGTGCCTGCTCATCGGCGCATCGGTGGGCATCGCCATTGCGCGGCGCATCAAGATCACGAGCCTGCCACAGATGGTGGGCGCATGAGGCGGGATGGGTAGCTGGCTAGTGCTTGGCACTTGCCTGAGCTGTGTGTCTCACTAATGGAGGTACAGCATGGTGGACCGTGCAGGACATGTCAGTCTGGGAGGAGCGGCGTTGATCACTCCATGCCCCTGCCCCTTCCGCAGGTGGCCGCTTTCCACTCCCTGGTGGGCCTGGCCGCGGTCTGCACCTCCGTCTCCTCCTACCTGGCCGGAGGTGAGGCCTGTGTAGCAACAGACAGTCTGATGGGGATGCCGGCTGTCACTGTGACCGGGTTGCCTTGGGCCGTCTGCCTGGGCTGCCTTGGGCTGTCTGCCTGCGTTGCTGGCCACTACTCCTATGGACCCCGTGCACCGCCACTCCATGCCTCGCTCAGCCCAAGCCGCCCTGTCTGCAACCACAGATGCGCACGAAATGGACGGCGTGCACATGACGACCACCATTCTGGGCACTTTCATTGGTGCCGTCACCCTGACCGGCTCTGCCGTGGCGTTTGGCAAGCTGCACGGCCTGCTCAACTCGAAGCCCCTCAACATCTGGGGTGCGCTCATGGTTTGATGGGCTGCTATACCAACCCTTCCAGCCTTGCCATGTTTCACGCCCTCTGACCAGCCCGGCTCAGTTGCAACCAAAGCTCCCCTGCCCCATGCAGGCAAGAACTGGTACAACATCGGCATGCTGGGCGGCTGCGTGGCGGCGGCGGTCGTGTTTGTGGCGCGTGGCACGCAGGACGTGCACACGGGCCTGGCGGCCATATGTGAGGCCACCTGCTGCGGGGGGTGCTGGCGGTGTGTAGACAACTTTGCACTGGTTGCAGCCTGCCACTGTATGGCGTGCAGCCTGCTGTGCAACCCTGTGCCCTGACGACTCAGCTGGAGCACCATGCCTTGTCGCTTACCCCAACTACCCCCGCCCCTGCTCTTCCCTGCAGTGGCAATTGCGGTGGTGTCGGGCCTGCTGGGCGCACACATCACCGCCTGCATCGGCGGTGCCGACATGCCTGTAGTGATTACGCTCCTAAACTCATATAGGTGGGCGCAATTTAGAGTGGGGGGAAAACGTGGCTGAGATGACACGGGGCACCCAGTTTGATGCAAAGGGGCCTGCGTTGCCTTGTCCATGTATCACCTTGGCTGCTGCACGTGAGCGTGCCCACCCCACACGCTCTTGCCTGCTCTGCAGTGGCTACGCGCTGTGCGCGGAGGGCTTCATGCTGCAGAACGACCTGCTGACCTGCGTGGGAGCGCTCATCGGCTCCTCCGGCGCCATCCTGTCCTGTGAGCTCATGCCATGCTGTGTTGAACTGCAGGCATGTTACTGCGCCAGACTGACATGCATAGCCGAAAAAACCAGGCCGAGTGCCGGCTGCACAGTGCCATTCTTGCTGTCACCTACGCCCTCCCACTGCCATGCACCCACTCACCTACACACCCACTCACCCACCCGCCTGCTGCAGACATCATGTGCGTGGCCATGAACCGCTCCCTGGCCAACGTCATCCTGGGCGGCTACGGCACGCCCACGGGCAAGAGCGCCGCCGCGGTGCAGGTGCGCTTCCTGGCGCTGGGGAGGTTGGATGAAACAGATAACAACGTTGGGACATGTTGGACCTTGCCTTGCCAGTGCAGCAGGCGCAGATCGCTTGCAATGGGTCGTATGCAGGCTTTGCGATGCACTGCAGCTAAGGCACCACGTTACGCCTCTCCTGCTGCAGGGCACCCACACCGAGATTGATGTGCCGGGTGCCGTGGAGGCCATGACCCAGGGTGGGCGCTTGGCTGGCTTGGGATTGCACTTCAGGAGCTGGCCCGTGGGATTGCAGCTGCGGGGGTTGCAGCACTGTTGCACGGCGCTTGGCAGCAGCAGCCTGCCCCAACACAAGCCGAGCCGCTCAGTGTAACGTTCGCCCTGCTGCCGCCTCTGCGCCCTGCAGCTAAGAAGGTGCTCGTCGTGCCGGGCTACGGCTTGGCGGCCGCCAACGCGCAGTACGCCATTGCCGACCTGGCCAAGGCGCTTGGGGGAAAGGGCATCCAGGCCAAGTAAGTGGCAGGAGAGGGCGGCATGCGCTGCGGGTTGACGGGTTGTGGCATGTGCTGCACTMCTGCTTMCTCTCAGATGGCTTCCGTCCTTGGTATCACACGCACAACTGCCCTGCATTACCTACCCCTMCCKGCCCCTCCACCGCTCCCCTCCCACCCACCAACCCCTCAACCCCCAGATTTGGCATCCACCCAGTGGCGGGGCGCATGCCCGGCCAGCTCAACGTGCTGCTGGCGGAGGCGGGCGTGCCTTATGACGTGGTGTTCGAGATGGACGAGGTGGGGAGGGGTTTGCTGTTCTGGTGATGCAGTGCAGCTCAGATCCAGTCCATGCCTTGGGGCTGCCCGTGCTCAAGCTGTCGTCGGCATGGCGCGACATGCGGCATCCTGCACTGCACCCAACCACCCACCCTCGACCTCAACCCCCTCTGTGCCGCAGGTCAACCCCGAGATGGAGAGCTTTGACCTGGCCCTGGTCATCGGCGCCAACGACACTGTCAACTCGGCGGCTGTTGAGGTGCGGGGACGAGGGGCATCCAGCAGCATGCCGTGCTTGGCTGGCGATGCGGTGCATGCAACCTGCCATGCACTGCCCTGTCATCTCATTTTCTAGTTTTCTAGTTAAACTAACATGTAGCTCCACTGCTTCATGTCGTGCAGGACCCCGACTCGGTCATCGCGGGTACGGCGCCCCTGCTGCTGCTAATTGGGCTGGTGGATGGTTGCCCTGTTCTGCTGCTTCTTACGCCCTGTTTTTTCAACGGCTGCGCTGGCCAACCCAGTTTGCATGGCAGTGGGGCTATATTCCTATGTGTGCCCAGGATTAGTATGCTGCCCGCTTATCTCGCCCTGCTTCCCAGGCATGCCCGTGATCGAGGTGTGGCGGAGCAAGCAGGTGGGCTGGGGGGCCATGCCAGGGCAAGCAGTACCGGGACAACTGACTACTTGTCGTGCTTGACGTGCAATCGATTGCCATCATGTGCCGACGTTCACTGCTGCTGCTACCCTTGGGCCTGCCAACTGCTACATGTCTCCTGAGCCTCTTTCTCTCAACAGGTCATTGTGATGAAGCGGACTATGGCGGCGGGGTATGCAGGTGAGCACTCCTGCTGGGGCAGCGAGTTGAGCGTTGGTCTGGCGCTGGCAACCACAGGCCAGCCCCCAAACTGGCCCCCAACATTCCTCCAACCTCCCCATGGATTCTGTTCAGGAGCCGACAACCCCATCTTCTATCGCGACAACACGGCCATGCTGCTGGGGGTGAGGCCTGCGACAGCAGCCAGGCTAGAGGGTGGAGAACGCGGCTGCCGTCTGTCTGGTGGTGCCCATCAGTGCCCAGCTGCCGGCCTGTGATACCGCTGCTGCATGTACACCGATGTGCCATCCAACTTGGCTGCAGGATGCCAAGGACATGTGCGAGAAGCTCCGGGCCCGCGTGTACGAGCAGTTTGGCATTGTTTGAGCGGCCAATGCTTCCAAGCCGCATGTCGAGCTCCACCCACGCCCAGCCGGCAGCCCCCTTCACGTGAACGAACGAGCGAACATGCATGCGCCTGTGCCCACATGACCACCTGCGGTGTGGGGAGTGCCGGCAGTCCAAACAACCCACTCCCTTTCCAAACAATCGAACGCATTTGAATGAGCAGGTAGCGTTAGCGGATGAGACTGTCAATGCAACACTGTGCCCCACCCCCGTCTTCTTTTCTCTTTGCTGTGCAATGCCATATGCCTCCGTCATCCCCCGCCTGCACAGCCGCAACACATACCCCCGCGTGTTTTCATACCCTCGTTCTTGTGGCAGCCAAATTGCCTGCCTAGCCATGCTGTCCACGTGTGCAAGCAAGCCATGCTTGCAAGTGTGATTCATCATGATGAGACACGCAGCAGAAACACATGCACATGCACAGAGGGAACACAAGTCACAGACACTAGAAACAGACAGGACCTCCACCTCAGCCCGCTTAGGTTTTGGCACGCTTTCCTGGCGGCAGCTTCATCTCCGCACCGCCCAGCGCTGCAGCTCGCTTGGGCGCCCGGGCTGGGCTGCTGCCGCTCTGCCGCGGGGCGGCCTCCTCCTCCTCCTCATCCTCCTCCTCATCCGAGCTGCTCTCAAACAGGTCGCGAATGGCCTGCCGGTCAGCCTCCACTGTCGCTACCACTGCCGCAGATGCTGCGGCCACCACAACAGCGGGTGCGGCCTCAGGCCCGCTGCTGCTGGGTGCGGCGCCGGCCCCGCCACCGCTGGCTGCCTCTGTTGCCTTCCGCTGCTCCCCAACCTTGCCCTCCTCCTCCTCCCCGAGGTCATCAAGGTCTGGGGTGGGGCTGCGGGCAGCAGAGGCAACTACCGCTGCTGCTGCCTCCGCCGCCACCATGGACGCCGCAGGCAGCGGGCTGGGCGAGTTGCGTCCGGGCTGCTCCAGCACTGCAGCCGGCTGCTCCTGCACAGCTGGCGGCGGCATGGGGCGGCTGTGCGGTGTGCCGGCCAGGGCTGGCATGCTTGGCCGAACGGCGGGCGGGCTGCGGCGGCGCAAGAGGCGGCCCATGAGAGAGAAGAGCGAGCCGCCACTGCTAGGGCCGTCCCTGCTGGGAGGGCGGCCCACAGACGCCTCAGCAGGGGCAGCTCCTGCCACTGTTGCTGGCGCAGTCCGGCAAGCAGCTCCGGTCAGCTGCACTGCCGCCTCCGCTGCGGCTGGCGGGGCAGCCGGTGCTGTCTCCAGTGCTGCCTCCTGTGCAGGTGCTGCTGCGCTCTGCTGAGCCCCGAGTGGCGGCAGCTTGGTGGCTGAGCCAAATCCTGGTGGCAGCTGCGGGGATGGCTGGGGGGTGGTGTCGGAGGGGCGCGGTCGGGGGTCCCGTGGCGCCACAAACCCTGGCGGCAGAGACAGCTGGCGTGCCACACGGTTGCCGCCTGCCGCCTCTGCGCTGCCACCGCCTGCACCGCTTGCAGCTCTGGGGGCCGCAGCAGGCACAGCAGCTGCCGGTACCGCCGGGGAGGCAGCCTCGCACAGCAGGAAGGCGGCCTTGCTCTGGATGGCGGCTGAGTTGGACAGCTGCGCCACAAACTGGTCCAGCTGGTCCTGAGAGCACCAACAGGGGAGATGGAACGGTGGCCTGAGCAGCTAAATATACAGAACCCATGGAGGCCAAAATGAGTCAGCGGCACGCCAGTAGGCAGCGGCAGCTGGGCACCCAGCGAGCAAGCAGCTAGGGCCGACAAAGCTTCTCTACAAAACTGTTCCACTCCTCACCCACCTGCGGCACGCCGTGGCCAGGCCCTGCCACCGCTTGCCCTGCCAGGTGCAGCAGGTGCTCCTGCCACAGCGCCGCCACCTCCAGCCTGTGCACCACGCCTGCGGCAGCGCCCAGTGCCAGCGCCTGGCCGCTGCGGCGGCGCCACGTGTTGTGCTCCTCCACCTCCTGCTGAGGCAGGCAGGCAAGCATGAAGCAGGGCAGCCTGAGTGTGTGTGAGGTGGGCTGGATGTGCCTAGCAGCGCTTGCTGCTTGCGCTGAGCTGAGTCGGCATCACAGGAGATGAGCACAGCAGGGCCAGGGCCAGGCAGAGAGATCCATCACACAATCAGGGAAGACGGCCTGTTAGGCAGGCCTCGCCTTCTTGCTGCCCGCCTYCCAGGGACTCGTGCCGCTGACGTTGCCTGCCGGCACGGGTTTGTGCAGGCCCTGCAAAGAGCGGAACCTACTGTGCAATCGGACAAGCGCAGATAGCAGGTTCGGCAGGCTGACTGACCAGGAAGTCAGAGAGACACTCGGGCCACAACGCATGCAGCCCAGCAAGTACTCACCGCCACGTGCAGCAGCAGCTGGCCATCAGGCGCCAGAGACGTGTGCTCCACGGGGCGCAGCAGGTAGGCGCCCCTGCAGGAGCTAGGGCGGCGATGCACGTGTTCAGAGGGCAGAAGGGCACCGCCGCCCTCTTCTGGATCGGGCAATGCCATGCGCGAGCGGCTTAGGAGGCTCGCAGGCAGTCCCCGATCAAGCAGCTAGCATATAATACAGCCCATCAGACGAAGGGCAGCAGGCTCACGAGCGGGTGTAGATGCGCACGAGCGAGCCCCGCAGCGCGCTTGCCGCTCCCGCATGGTGGTCTGCATGGAGGCAATGGATAGGGCAGGTTGAGTGTAGGGCCACNATGCCAGCGCTCNTTCCAAACAGGTTGCCGTTTGACCCTGCCACATCCACAATCTTTGAGACCAACCCTCACAGCGCACCCAGCAGCAGGCGCTCAACCGCCGCCAGCCCTCGCTCCAGCTGGCCCCTGTCCACAAACATGGACCCCAGGACCGCCCGGCAGGCGGGCGCCTCTCGGCTCAGCAGGTCGGGCTGGTGGTCGGGGCCGGTCAGATCAGGGGTCTCTGGGCGCGCCTCCTGCCGCTCCTGCTGCTGCAGCCCCTGCTGCTGCTGCTCCTGGGGCTGCGCCTGTGGCTGCTGACCCTCCTGGTGCTGCCCATGGGGCTGCGGCTGGGGCTGCTGGGGCCGCGGCTGTGGTAGAGGCAGCTGTTCCTGCGCCTGCTCAGCTGCTGCTTCCTGCTGCTGCCCAGGCTGGTGCTGCTTCANGGCCGGCTGCTGCCGTGCCTCCTCCTCTGCCTCCGCACGCAGCGCACAAGGCATGTCCAGCTGGTCTGGGGCTGCAGCCGCGGCTGTTCCTGCCGCCGGCTGCTCCACTACAAGCTGCCCAGCCTGCTGATGGTCGCCTGGATGCTGTGCAGCCTGCAGGATGGCTCTTCCAGCCTGCCATGGCGGCAGGCGCTGAGAAGCCTGCAGCCACGGGGCCACCTTGCTGCGTGCCTCTGCCTGTCTGGTCGGCGCTGTGGCCACGGCCTGCTGCACCTTGGACACTGGCACATCTGCTCCTGGCACAGCAGCAGCAGCGGCCGCAGCAGCGCTGGCTAGCTTGCTGCCGCTGTCCTGGGCTGCCGGGTGCACCTTGGCTGCGCCGCCGCCGCTGGTGTTGCTGGCGGATGCATGTACTGCAGGTGCTGCGGCTGGTTGATTTACCACCTCAGCAGCTGGCACCATGGCAGGCCCTGCTGCAGGCTGTGGACCCTGATTGGCCGCCATGGCAGCTTGAGCTGCTGCCTGCTGCTCGGCTCCTGCTGCCACGGACTTGCCTGCTGGGCCGCCTCCATGTTGCAGCTGCTCCCGCGGCAGCTCCTGTGCAGGGCCCGCCTCAGCTGACTGTGCGCCGCCGCAGGCTGCTGCAGGGCCAGCAGCAAGGCGCTGTCCCTGCGGCAGCACGGGCGGGTGCAGTGCCGGCTCATGCGGTGCNACCACCGCAGCTGCGTCGGCTGTGCTGGCCGGCTGCGCTGCTTGTGCTGCGGTCTGCTGGCTGTGGGTGGCAGGAGGGGGCCGCTGGGTGCTGGGTGCTGCACTGTGGGAGGGCCGCCGCACCTCGACCATGCGAGGTGGCGGCGGAAGGCTTGCAGCGAAGCGTGGGGGCTGGGCCTGCTGCCGCTGCCTGCTGCGCTGGTCGCGGCGCTGCGGTGGCGGCCCGCGATGCATCGGGCCAGGGTGGTGGTGGGGCGCAGGCGGCGGGATGTAGGGCGGCGGCGGCAGCGGGACGGGAGGTGGGGGTGCGGCGGGCATTGGATAGCCCATCGGGTAATGCCCGGCCTGCTGCATGCCATAGAGCTCCGGCCCGGCCTGCGGCATGCCGTACAGTTCTGGCCCCGGCTGCATGCCGTAAGCTGCTGGGTAGCCTGACCAGGGCTGCATGTCTGGGCCGTAGCCGACCGGCGCGTGAACGGGCGCGGCTGCCGCTCCCGCCCAGCCCGTCGCCACGGCCGCGGCGGCTGGCGCCATTGGATCAGTGGGCCAGCCAGGGGCCCAGCCGCCCTGCCATCCGTTCATTGGGGCCCGCTGCTGCCCCCCGCTGCCCTCGGTCCAAGCTACGAGAGTTAAAGCCAGTCGTGCGCCCGGGCTGATCTGGCTGGCAGCAGTGGTCGTGCAGGGGAGCAGGCAGTGCCCAGGGAGCCGCTGTGCAGCGCTGCACAGCGTGCTGACGCAGGCCTCGTGTGCGGGAGGCGGACGCGGTTCTCGCCGCCCTGGGAGCTGGGCTGCAGGCCAGGGGTGCAGCAGAGCACAGCTGATCGCGCCACGCACTAAACAAGGCCTAGTTCAGCTGGAGGCTGTCGGCCGCTGCCGCCCGCATGGCGTTCAAATGCGGTTCGTGAGTCTACCTCCAAATGCTCCCTGCTTGTGCACAGAAAACTACCTCCCAATTATGACTCTCTTCTGCCTATGGCGAGTCAATTACATCAAACAAGCAGCATGCGATGAGCCAGCAGAGCAATAGCCGCCCAGGCCGCCACCAATGCTGCCGCCTGCGTGCCACGGCTGCCGCTATCGCTACCGCTGCCGCCGGCTGTTTCCAGCAGCGCAAACAGCGGTGGGGCCTGCTTTGGCCGGCTGCTGACGGCATGTGCTGCTGCATCTGATGACACACCGCCAGGTTGTGGTGCGGCGGCAAGTAGGGCGCCAACAGCTTCCTCCAGGCCGCCGCCGCTGTTGCCGCCAGGCACAGGCGCCGCCACTCCTGTGTGCCGCTCCGCTGGCCCTGCTGCCCCGAAGAAGTGCGTCACTGGCACGTCCGCCAGGTTGTGTGGGTACAGATCGGTGCGCACCTGCACCTCTGAGGACAGGCGCTGCGAGGACAAGAAGTCCACCAGCTGCTGCATGGAGGGCACACGACCCCCAGCGCTGCCCCCCGCTGCGCCTGTGCTTCCCGGGCTGGCTGCCGGGCGGGCTGGCACGCGGGTGGTGAGGAACTGGTACAGGTAGAAAGTGACCTGCGGTGCAATGGAGAAATGGTTGGGAGGCTGATCAGCTACGCGTGGCAAAAACAGTAGCCTTCAAAGCACACCAGCGGCACTGAAGCAGAGCAAGCAGGAATCGGCTGGCATGCCACCGCTGGAAGGCAGGCTGACCTCATCCACCACGTGCTGCCCAATGGTGGTGTCGATGTGGTGGGCATACGAGCTCTGGCCTGCGGTTCAGCAGCAGGTGATGGAGCGGGGATGAATGAGATCCGGCTGGGAGTGGCTCACATGCCAGAGCGCCTGCACGGCACCCTCGATCCCATCACCCCAGACACCAACCAGGCAGCCTACCCAGCTTGCTGCTGGCGATGCCCAGCACGTTTGGCGAGGTGATGCGGCTCCACAGCGTAGAGGCCTGCAAAGTGGATGGAACACGTGGGCATGGTGGTGAAGGTATTCACGGCCTGCTGTGCTGTCAGAGCCCTGCATGCATGCCATCCAGCTGCACATCAGCAAACTTCTGTCAAGCATCAGCGTACCTGGCAGGTGTCGGCCAGCAGCAGCAGCTCGCCGTACCGCCCCGCAGCCGCCATCTGGCGCACGGCTGACGCGAGGTCGGCGGCCAGCAGCTCTTCCTGCATGAATAGGGGGCAGCATATTGAAAGAGCGGGAGAATAGGGTGCCAGAAAGGAAGGAACGGCTTGTGCAGCAGAATCAAATGCAGCGCCATGGCACAGACCGCAAAACAGTGCAGTGACCTGCGACAGCAGCCATGCCCCTTACGCAAAGCAACCAGTCACATGAAAGGCATCTGAGCGTACCTGGTCATGGAACTTCAGAAACTCGTCGCCGCCATGCCCGGTGAGGTACAGCAGCACGCGGGAGGTGGGCCCCGACGCCAGCCGCTTGGACGCAGGAGTGCCGGCGGGGTGGTGCCCTGCACAGGGGAGCACCAGGAGTCAGGCCCCCTGCGAATGAGTTGCCCAGCTGTGCACAGCTGCGGGCACTGCAGGTCTGGTTCAAAGACACTGGCAGCCTTGGCGCTCTGATTTGACAGGAGTGCATGCCCCGTATCGCAGCCACTCACCTGTCAGCACGCGCAGCAGCGCATCCACAGACGTCTCCCTGCCTCTGTAGTCCACCTCCACATCTCCAGCCAGCAGGTTGCCTGGCAGGCCGCTGGCGTCGTCGCCCGTACAGGTGGCATTGGCAGCAGCGCCGCTGTTGCCGGCAGAGCGCCCGCCAGGGGACAGGTACAGCTGGCCGGGGTGAACATTGCGAGATGAGCAGCCCGGCTGGTCGGCTAGCATGAGCAGGATGCGGCTGTCGGGCAGGCCCAGCCTGTGGCATGGGCGGCAGGGCGGGACGAGTGAACATAGCAGGTTCAAGCATGCAACAGCCGGCTCACAATGGCAATGCTAGAAGGCAGTGTTGTTGCCACCAGAGCGCAGGGCCACACCCTTCTGGCGTAGGCACCCAGCCAACGCACCTGCGCACAGCCTGGTACACGGCCAGCGCGTTGGCGCTGTGCCGGTAGTTCAGCCAGTAGCGGCTGCTGCTCAGGATGACTGCCCACGTATCACCATTGGATGCCGTGTTGCTTTTGCTGCTGCCGGCGGCAGTGCATGCCATGGCGGCAGCAAGCGCGAGAGCCGCGTGCGCCAACAGCAGGAGGCGCAGTCGGTGGCGGCGGCACATGGCGGCGGCGCCGCCAGAAGGGCGCGGGGCCTGCCCGGCGGCCGGTGCGCGATGATCGGACGATAGGTGGATGGCAGGGCAGCTGCGTGGCGTGCTCCTGAGGCCTCCTGGAGCAAATGGACAGCTTGAACGCGTGGACCGTGCACCGCTGCCCCCTGAAGCCGGCGCATTCGCTGCACGGGCAGCGTGGGGGGCGTGCAAGAGCGCTTTCGAGCAGCAGCCATCAGCCAGGCTGGCACAGCAGGCTGCACAGCAGGGGGGCTGCATGGGGTCGGACTCCTGTTCTACCGGGTTACTGGCACATGCATATGCCGCTCGGTAACCGTGCAAGCAGCTATTCGTAGCCGCACCCGCATCTGCAACCCGTTCCGCCGCGTCACCAGCCAGGGAAGGCAGCGGCGGCGGCCCTTGAGCCCGCCATTCTGCTGGGTGAGCCTTGCTCGAGCTGAATTGCCGAGCCCGCGGCGCCTCCGCCAGCCTGAGGCACCCTTGCCGGCGGCGGCAGCCCCCGACACGGCGCTGCCGCCCACCTGGGACAAATACCAGTGCTCATGCATTGCCCAAACCTCCCATGTCTCGTGCAGGATGCAAGGGTTTGCCGTTTGCTAGGAGGAGCAGGGACAGCCCAGCATGGCAGCGAAGCGGCACGCCGCGGCGTGGGTCAGCCGCGACGGGCGGCGGCACGACCTGGGCACCTACAAGCACGAGGCGCAGGTGGGGTTGGCTCAGGACCTCGCCAACCTGCTTCAAGCCCACATTCTGGCCCGGGATGGCGGCGCCGACGTGACGCAGCAGCCCCAGCTCAGCGTGCTACCAGCTGCCAGCCTGGAAGACCTGTTAGAGCGGGAGGAGTGGGCAGAGCTGTGCCGCGAGCCCTCTCTGGAGCAGGCCATCCAAAGTCTCGCGGACGGCAGGCTGGCGGAGCAGGTGGAACATTAGTAGGTTGCATCGCAGTTGGCAAACTCGACTTCACGGTTGGCTGCGTTGAGACAATGCTTGCTCATGTTGGCAGGAGCTGTTGAGCCGCACCCTGCTGCTGCTGAGCATGCGTCACTGCACCACAACAACGCTGCTGTCCACCCCATTTCCCCTGCAGCTGTACTATGACATGTTCAGCGTGGAAACCAGCGACGATGAGGACATGGATGCAGAGCAGGAGAGCAGGCAGCAGCCAGCACAGCAGCAGGCACAGCAGCAGGCACAGCAGCCGCCGCCGCAGCCGCCGCCGCCGCCGCAGATACAGGCAAACGGCGGCCTGGGGCAGGGCGAGCCAGACCTAGAAGGGCCAGCCAAGGGTGTCAGCACTGCAGGCCAGGAGGCCAGCTTGGCAGGCGGCCGGGCCGCCAGCATAGAGAGCATAGAAGATGGCGAGCTGCCGGGTGCGCGGCTGCCCTCTGGCCTGCTGGCCGACCAGCCGGCGCCAGCAGCACAGCCGCCCAAGGAGGAGGCGCCGCAGGGCGGCCCAGCCGCAGACGGCCCTCCCGCAGCGGTGCCGACGCTGGCAGTGCCGTT
>JADXDR010000032.1:169252-181362 GCA_025026875.1 Chlorella ohadii
ACCGTCGCGCGGGCCGCCCGAGCGGCGTGCGCGCAAGCAGCGCCCCGCCAAGCTGTGGTGCCGCTATCCGCTGGATGACGGCCGCTGGGCGCTCATCCTCAGCCAGTCCGCCGTGTCCAGCCGCCAGATCAGCCTGCCCTGGACGCAGCCAGGTGAGGGTGGGGCCGGCAATGGGCTTTGGAGAGGCTGTGCTGGGCACTTGAGATGGTGAGGTGCTGATGTTCCAGCGCTGGTGGCTCCGCAACAGACCAGCTGCATGCCAGCTTGTCTGCAGCTAGCCATGAGGGTTCCGTTGGCGCCATACATGCACTCAGCTGGCAACGCACCCCTGGCCCTGCAGGCGACATGGCGTGCGAGCTGCTGGGCACTGCCTGGGTGGAGTCGGTGCGCCGCCGAACCCAGTCGGGCACTGTCCGCGAGACAGCAGGTGGGTGGGCGGGCAGCACCTGGTCGTGATTGATTCACGTGCTGGTCACTGCTGCTAGCACCTGCCATGAACATCTGAAGTGTCTTCCTCTGGTTTCCGGTTGCCTTGTGGACATGAAAACCGCTTGCTATCGAGCCACAGTCCAGTGCAGCCCGCTTTGAGGTTCCGTTCCGCCTCTTCATCCTGTCCATCTTGCCTCGCCATGGCGCAGCGCTGCTGCTGGAGGGCGACGATGGTGAGCGCCAGGTCAGCTACGCGCTGTACCAGAACACGGGGGCCTCCCAGAAGGAGACGCGGCCGCAGTACCTCGAGGTGAGCGGCGCCCCGCAGGGCTGTCCCTGTGTTCCTGCCCTGCACCAGAGTGCTGTTTCACACCACCTGCCAACCTTCCAGCCGGTGTGGATGCCTTCGCACACCCAAGCTGCGCTGTGGCGTTTGTGGGCCGCCGACTCTTGCTATACCCAGCGCTGCAGAACGCGCTCCTCCTTCCCCGCTCTGCCCCTGTTGTGCAGAAGCTGCACCCCGTGCTGCAGTCGCGGGCTGCGGCGGTGGGCGACGTGCTGCTGCTGCGCCCGCTGGGCCCTGGACGCCTGCATGCCCAGCTGGTCAAGTCGGACAGCGAGGTGAGCGGCAGCAGGGTTGTGTTTTTTTAANTGTTGTGACCACAGTCTTGCATTGGAAGCATGCAGTACGAGGGCACCATGCCACCGTGCGTGGCGCTACTTTGTTTTTTGTCCCTCCAGGGGCACTTGCTTCAACCGCTCCTTGTTGTGACCCTGCGCCACGTTTCTGCCTTGCCCTGCCTTGTCGACTGTGCAGGAGGCCCGGGCTGTGCACGCGGCCCTGAGTTTTGACGCGCCCAGCGAGCAGCAGGCGTGGCAGAGCAAGCACCCCTCGCGCCAGCCCTCACGTGCCTCCTCTCAACATGACCTGCCTCAGCTGGAGGTCAGCCCAGCGGCAGCAGCAGCAGCAGCGGCGGCAGCAGCAGCAGGGGCGGCGGAGTTGGCGCTTGCGGGCTCTGCGCCGTCACCCCCTGCACAAACGGCAGCAGAGGGCGGGCGGCAGCAGTCGCCTGTGCCGCACCATGCGGCGGCGGCCCGGCAGGAGCACGTGTCGCCCCCAGCCAAGCCAACGCCAGGCTACCTGCAGGCAGTGGAGCAGGCAGCAGCGGCTGATGCGGTGGAAGAGATGATGCCGCACCACAAGCGGCCCAAGTGGGAGCACCCCGATGGCGCCCCCCACCCCTTGCCCACCGCCGCCGCGCCGGCGCCTGGGCGGGAGGTGCAGCGCAAGCCCTCTGGCCTGTCGGCGCTGCTGCAGCATCCTGTGCCTGCGGCGCACCCGCTGCTGCCACCTGCGCAGCACCCGCCGCTGCCACCTGCACAGCAGCAGCAGCTGCAGGCGATGCAGCAGCACATTGCCCGGGTGTCCGCGGCCCAGCGGCAGGCGCAGGCGCAACAGCAGCAGCCTGGCGGTGCCTCCCAGCAGCCGCCGGCTGCGGCTGGTGTGGCGGAAACCATGGCTAACGTCCAGGCGCAGCTGGCCGTGCTGCATCAGTACCGGACCCGGCTGAAGGAGGGCAGCAAGGAGCACGAGGACTGCGGCAAACACATTGCATCCCTGCAGCAGACTGTGCAGCACCTGAGCAGGTTTGCACAGCCACCGGCAGCAGCAGGCGCAGGAGCGGCGCAGCAGCCCGCAGCCAGGCCTGCAGCCAGGCCTGCGGCAGCCAACAAGCCTGCTGCAACGCCGTCCCTGCAGCAGCAGCTGCAGCAGAGGGGGCCAGCCCTGCGGCCACAGCAGCCGCTGCAGCGGCCGCCAGCGGTGCCGGCGCTGCCCAAGCAAGCGGTGCCTCGGCCGGCGCGGCCGCCAGGGCAGCCCCCTGCCGCCATGCGCCAGGTGCAGGTCATGGTGGCAGGCCGCCCCATGTCTGTGCTTGTGCCAGCCGGCATGGAGGGCAGGGTGATGCAAGACATGGCCCGCATGAGCGCCGTGCTGGCAGGGCAGCCGCAGGCAGCAGCGGCCATGGCGGCGGCCATGGCCCAGCAGGCGGCGGCAGCAGCAGCAGCGGCCCCACGCCCAGCACAGCCTGCAGCTGCAGCGCCAGCGGCACCAGGGCAGCCTGGGAAGGCTGCAGCACCAGCAGCTGCAGCTCCAGCGGCGGCACCAGCGCCAGCACCTGTGCCAACGGCGCCTGCTGCGCCAGCTCAGGCACCTGCAGGTGGCGGCCCCGCAGCACCTGCTCAGCCGACTGCACGGCCAGCCCGTCCGTCCTCGCCCAGCGGCCCACAGCCCACCCAGGGGCAGCCCACGGTGTCCACCCCGCCCCCTAAGCCAGCGGCAGCCCCGCCCGTCTCAGCGGCTGCTGCGCCCGGCGTGGGCCAGCTGGCACGGCCACCAGCAGCAGCTCCCACCATCCACATGTCCCGCCCCATGCTCATCCGCTCAACCACCGTGCCGCCTGTAGTGGTTGCTGCCGCTCCCAAGCCAGCACAGCAGGCGCAGCCACTGGCCGGGGCTGCTGCGCCCATGGCGGCAGCACGCCCCGTTGCCGCCACACCAGCCCAGGCAGCGGCGGTGCAGCAGCCCCCTCCGGCGCGCAGCGGCCCAGCGGCAGCAGCTGTGCAGCCTCCCGCTCAGCCCGTGCCAGACGCCAACGACAGCCTGGCCCACATGCAGGCGGCGCTGAACAGCTTTGCTGCGGGTGTGGCGATTCGTGTGCCGCCTGGGCAGGAGCGGCGGCAGCACGTGAGCGAGCGCTTGCATGTGCTGGCCACCCAATTTGATGCCTTGCTCAAGGGCTTCTGGCAGCAGCAGGGCCCCAAGTAGACCCCTTGCTAACACCCCTGTGTGCAGCCACTGCTCCTGCCTTTCACGTTTGGTGTACTCGTCAGTAAACAAATGCTTTAATGGAACATGAATTTTTGCCATGCCGACTGTGACTGCCTTTGTAATTGTTTGCTGCCACATGCTTCTCAGCCGAAGCTCGCATCAGGCTACCATGCCGCTGCCTTTCCAGCTGCTGTGGCCGCCGCCACATTGGGCAGCACCGAGGTTGGCGACTCCCCATCCAGGCACACACAGTCAAACAGCAGGCTGGCCAGGTCGGGGCTACCAGGCGCAGACTGGGTGGCAGCTGATGATTGGGGCTCGCTGTCGTACAGGCTGGGGCTGCCTGCAGCCACAGCCGCTGCCTCAGCTGTGCTGCTCAGCAGCACCCCAGGGTGCCCACCAGCCGCCACTACGGCTGCCACCTGCTGGCGCAGGTGCAGGTCCGCTTGGGTGATGATGCCCCGTTGCAGTGCATCGGCCAGCTGGGCGGAGTCTGCAAAAGTAGAAACGGGAGGAGCAGGCAGAGGAGGGTGCGACGTTTGAAGGAGAGCAGGGGCCACCCGGCTCGTGCATAACCAAATCGTTGCGTGTCCCCAGCACAGTTTTACTGGCAAGCACTGTAAAACAGCCCCACCAGCCCTCTCACCTAGCTCCTCTGCATACTCGGCCAGGTGGAAGTTGGTGGCTGCATCCACGCCCTTTTCGCGGATCGCGGCACGATCGTAGGCCATTGCTGCCGCCACCTCTGCACGGCAGGTGGGCACTGATTGTAAGATTGGCTGTTGCTGTCCAGAGGCGGCCACACATGTCATCAACAGGGCATCGTACTGCAGCAAGCTTGCCCCATTTTGGAACCAACGAGTGCAAGGGCAGCCAGCAACCCCCTCCTCACCGCTGTCATGCAGGCCCAGGTACACGTAGCGCTTGCTTGCCGCGCTGCGGTCGGCAGTGCCAATGCGTGCCTCCCATTTGCCCTGTGGGGAGCGAAGGTGCAGGGAGGGGTTTGGAGTGAGGGCAGGATGGATGCTGAAGCTTGTTGCATGAGCAAAACCTTTGCACAAGCACAGCCAGCAACCGACCCTTTGCCCCTTTCCAACTCTTTGCCAAAGCCGCCTCCCTTCTCATGCCGGCTCACACCCCGGAACAGGGAGGAGGGCAGGCGGCTGCCTCGCCCACCGCGGCTCAACGCACGCAGCGCTGCCACCACCTCCTCAATGCTGTGCCCCGCCAGCTGCTGGGCCACGCCCCGATAGTATGCTGGGTGGTAGTTGAGGGTGGTGGTGCCATCTCCCCGCAGGCGCAGGGCTGCAGCAGGGAGCGAGGGACAAGGCCAGTCGACAAAGGTTTTAAGCCAGGGCAAGGATGCATTTCATAAACCCTCGTGGCAGCTGCTAACCACATACCTGCAACGTCATACGCGAGGGCTGCCTGAGAGCCGTTGTCCCAGCCGCCCTGCAAGGAGGGCCGGGTGGAAGGTCAGCCATGGTTTGGCAGGGCAGGTAGGCAGATGGGCATGCCCCCGTATTGCCCACCCTTGCCCTCCGCCTCTCACCAAGTAAACTTGCTTCTTGCCACACCAAATGTGTGACTCGAAGCGCCCCGTGCGCTGGTGGTACGTAACGCCGCGAAAGCCAGAGGCAGAGGCTGCACCGGTGGCACTTGGGCAGGGCAGCGGGGACGGGCTTTGTCTGCCGCTGCGCTCCAGCGTCACCAGCACTGGCCGTTTGGCGGCAGGTCTGCCCTCGCTGCCGCTGCTACTGCTGCTTCGCTTGCGCCCCTGCTGCCCAGGCTGAGGGCCGGTGGCCTGAGCTGCGGGCGGCATGGCGGCTGGAGCGGCGGTTGGCTTGAGCAGGTTGGCTGCGGTGAGTGGGTGGCCAACACTGCAGTGCTGTGGCAGTGCTTGGACTAACCCCCTCACTTGTGATGGGAAGTGAGCTAGAGGGCCTATGTAAATACAAGCAACATGATCTGCCGTGCGCCCCGAGGCATCCTCGAGGCAGCACACCGAGGCACGCGAGGCAGCGCTGCGGCGGCGGCGCAGCAGGCAGCAGGCGCTGGCGTGCTGTGATCAGCCTGAAGAAAGGCAGTGCGCGAGTGTCTCAGATCACATTTTTGCTTGGTTTGCGAGAAGAGGGACGGCCGCCGCGGGGGCGCAGGGGGGCTGGCAAACAGCTGGCGGCACCGCGTGGAAAATCTGAAAGGCCCCAATCGGGTGAGCGACTGGGCGAGCTGCGGCGTCAGCCGGGAGCGGCCAGCCACCGCTGGCGGCACCCCCGCAAGCGCCGCTGCTGGTGGAGGCCACGACAGCAGGCAATGGCAGCGGCGCTGAGTCGCGAGGGATGCAGCGGTGGCTGCGGTTCACGAGAGTGCCCACCCTGGCCGCCGCTGCTGCCGCCGCCGCCGCCGCTCGGGAGCCGTCCCACCAGCATCAACCTCCACCGTGACACAACACATGCAGATTTGGTTGCAGCCGCACTTGGCAGGCGGCTGCTGCGCAGGCATGGCGGCACTGCCGCCGTCGAAAGTGTCCAAGAGCATCAAGTGCGAGGCGGGTGTCGTGCCGCTGCCAGACAACCTCGGCTATGCGGCGTTCGTCTCATGGCAGGGCAAGCCCGGCACGCGCTACGAGGAGTCGCTGGGCGTGAAGCAGAAGGTGCGAACATCTGCCATATGGCCAGGGCGAGTGCTGTGTAGACCTGAGCCATGCTTTCTGCAATGCACGCTGCCTGCACCAACATCCATGTTGGTGCACCCATCTAGCTTGCCCCGCGCTGTCCCTCCTGTCCCCAGCCCTGGTTTGCGGGAGTGGCGCACGACGTTGCGTTTTGCTCCCGGGCCTACCATGCTGGCGATAGGCAGCTGCGTGGGGTCCAGCACGCCGGTAGCAGTGGCCGGAGCGACGGCGAGCGGCTCAACTTCCCGCTCAGCTGCTTCGTGGACCAGCCCGCGTTCTGGGCGGCCCTTGACATGAGCTTTGGCGAGCTGGTCATGAAGCTGCGCACCAGCCGAGAGCTAGAAAAGGTGGGGATGGCGGTTGGCCCGCGGGGCTGGGGTTCCATGTGCCCTGCCGCACCTTTTCATGTTCCTGGCACAGATTGCCATTGTGTGCTGTATGTGCAACATCAACGCAAGCCACTCTTCACCATCATTGCATATTTCCCACCAAATGCTGCAGATCTTGTTCTTCGGGGACGAAATGCAGCCGGGGCTTGGGGAGCAGCGCTTGGCGGCAGAGCGGCAGCGGCAGCAGCAGGCAGAGCCGCTGCCGCCGCCTCAGCAGCAGCGTGAGCCGGCGGCACCGGCCCGGCGCGGGCACCAGGCAGCCAGTGGTGCGCCGCGCAGCGACGCCGCCGACAAACCGCAGCGCAGCGCCCCTGAGAGTGCTGCTGGCCTGGCACCTGCCGCTACAGGTGCTGCAAAGGTGGGACACGGCGCCAAACCGGAGGTGCCTTCACTGCCACCGAAGCAGCAGGAGAATGCCCAAGTGGCGGCAGCAGCACATGGCGACCAGCAGCAGCAGCAGCAGGGGCACTCGCCAGAGAAGGCAGCCGCCTCGCCGCCTCCAGCAGCACAGCAGCCCGCTGCTGCTAGCAAGCCATCAGCACCGGCGGTGGCAGCGGTAGCGGCAGCTGGGCCGCCGGCAGAAGCTGCAGGCGTGGCCAACCATGTCAACGGCGGGCTTGCAACTAGCAGCGGGGGCAGCGAGAAAGGGGAGGCAGCTGCCAGGAAGCAGGAGCCCCAGCAGGAGGAGCCCCAGCAGCAGCCCACCGCACCTGCGGCCTACCCGAGCACTTCACCCGGCAAACCCAAAGCTACCAAGCSAGCAGGGGTGGCTGCAGCAGGGCCGGGCAGCCCTCGGGCTGGCAAGGCACCACGGGAGCAGCCAGCGCAGCAGCAGGTGCAGCCGGCGCAGCAGCAGGTGCAGCAGGCACAGCCACAGCAGCAGCAGGGGCCGCAGCAGCCGGTGCCGCCCCGGCCAGGCAAAGAGGCCGAGCCAAAGACTGTGTGGGGCAAGCCTGCAGAGTTCCCAGCAGGTGGGGAACGGGAAATGCGGCTATTGGGAGCTGCAGCTTGCAGAATGCCAACACAGCCAGGTTGTATGTTAGAGAGAGAGAGAGCGGTATTTTGCAGGGTCAGAAGCTGCGGCCAAACATGCAACATGCAGGTAGCAACAAGTACCCGTTCTACCTGAAGGAAGGACCACTCTCAAAGGGCTACTACACCATCTCAAGTAAGCCAGAGAAGCGGGCTGCCTTGTATCTGACTGCAGCGGTGCATCGGCAGATCTACAATTCAGCCGTGCCTTGCGTCTGGGCTGAATCCTTGCTTGCCCACACATCCTGGTCTGAGCTGCTCACCGCTGTGCTCATGCCGCAGCTGAGGCGGACATTGTGCTGCTGGGGCGCCACGAGGGTGCGGTGACGCTGCACGATGCGGCGACCGGCAAGAGCTGGCCCGTAAAGACGCAGTGAGTGACGGGCGGCAGCTGCCCTTTGGCAAGAGATGCTGTGGGCATTTCAGGTGCCTGCCAGCTGTCTGCGGTAGCGTTGCGCAGTGAGTGCCTGCTCCTGCAGCAGCACTCCCATGCCGCAAATGTGTGACAGGGGCGGTCTGCCCCTTTCCTTGCAGCCTGAAGCGCGCAGGGGCCAGCGAGTCGCGCTACCTGACCGCAACAACGGGTGAGGCCCCCGCTGGCCAGATTTTGTTCAGCCATGTCCCAACCCATGTCCCAGGGCTTGCCTGCTTCAGAACATCCCAGTCAAGTCACGTGCTGCTGCTGCGTCATGATTCCCACTGCCGCCTGCCTGCCTGCCTCCCCTACCCACCCTTCCCAGCCTTCAACCGCGAAAACGAGCTGCGGCCGCACGATGTGCTGTGGCTGAGCGCTGGCGAGCCGCACGGCCAGCAGCTGCTGTTTGGCGTGTGGCGCTGGGGCTCGCCCGAGGCAGCGGCCTTCAAGGCACACCTGGGCAGCGGCAAGCCGGGGAGCGGCAAGAAGCGGACCCGGGCGCAGATGCTGCAGGATGTAGCAGCGGCAGCGGCGGCAGCGGGCAATGGCGGCGGGGCCGGCCCGAGCGAGGAGGAGGAGCAGCCAAAGCGCCAGCAGAAGCAGCAGAAGACGGGCAGCACGAGCAGCAGCGAGGATGTGCCGCTGTACAGCCCGCCGCAGCGGCCTGCAGGGGCGCGCGCGCTGTCGCCTGCCACCGCCAAGGCTGCCATTGAGGAGCTGTTTGAGGATGATGATGGCTAGCTTTGGCTGTACTTGGGGGTGGGATGCATCAGCAGGAATGTGCGCGCATAAATGAATTTGATTGCTCCCCAGCTCTGCCCCGCTCCTTGAGTTTTGCATGATTCAATGTCTTTCAGTGGCGTTGTGCAAAAGCCTGGCAGCTTGGGCGTTGGAACAGAGTGAACCACGATGATCTGAGAAATGCAACCCTCGTCGGCCGCTGCCGCCCGCCGCCCAGCGTGCCCTCATTTCTGGCGCCGCCGGCTGCCGAGGTTCGCAATTCAGCCGTCCTTCCGTCTAAGCACCCCCACATCGGTCAGCCAGGGCTCCCTGCGGGCACTCAGGCGTGGGACCGTGCGTTCAAGCTGCAGAGCGCCTCTCGGGTGGGTGCGGGGCGCGCCAGCCTGTGGCCTGGAGCCTGGGCTGCTTGGCGTGCGCGCGGCTGGCTGGCAGGGCCCTGAAACGCCACGCCCGCAAGAGCCGCCGCCCGCTTTCGCTTCTCAGCGCGGGCGCGCCACTGCGGCGCATCACCCTGCTCGGTGACGTCTAGCGCGCCCTGTTGGTGCACCCGTGCCGTGCGGGGAGCTCCCCAGTGCCGCCGCCGCCGCCCGCCGCCTTGCCGTGCGTGCACCTGCCGCCAGACCCATGCCCCGGCTCTCAAGTCGCATGGCCTTCCGCCCGCCCTTGTGGAGTGCAGGTTTGTAACGCAGAACGCAGCCAGCGCCTCCGGGCGGCGGCAGCACGGGCACGATGAGGGAACTCGACAAGATTGTGGAGCAGACGCCGGCCGGCTATGTGCCCATTCTGAAAGTGAAGGGCGAGGGCCGCATCGACCTGGGCGTCTACTCAACGAGTGAGCAGTCTGTTGCAGCTGCAGTCTGTTGCAGCTGGCGATCCAGGGGTGCTGCAGTGCAGCCTGCATGTCTGGGCTGGTGCGATTGGGGCTCCCGGCGGCCGCTGCTTCTTGGAGCACACTGCCATGCACACCCTCCCTGGTGCCATGTGCCTGCAGTGCGCGGCGCGGCCGTTGCCCACGACGTGGCCCGCCTCATCCTCATCCAAGAGAAGCGGCCGGGCGCGGTGTGGAGCGACAATGGCACACACTTCCCGCTGGGTAGGTGCCCTACCTGCTGGGCTTCCCGCCGGCGGCTGGGGGCGGCATGCTGGCGGTGTGAGCTTGCGAACGATGCTGGGCAGCGCAGCGAGTGGCCAGGAGGGGGCCCTACCAACGTCGACCATATGTCGACCTGCTTTCCCCGGCTTCTGTGCTGCCTTGCAGACGCGTACAAGTATGATCACGCCTTCACCGACCTGCTTGACAACAAGACCAGCTTCGCGGATGTGTGCAGCCTGCTGCGCAGCGGCGCGCTGACTGACCAGTTTCTGGTCACGCAGGTGGGGTTGGGTNGGAAGGGTGCAACCGGTGCAACCGCTGGCCGCAGGTTGTGTTGGCTGCTGCAGGCAAGGAGGAGCCGCAAGTGCGCTGTGCATGGCGCAAGGCAGCAGGGCCTCTGCCAACCATGCCGTCCCGCCCGCCTGCGGTCCAGGAGCGCACAACGCGCAAGGCGTCCAGCAACACCTCTGGCGACCGCTCCACGCTCAGCCGGCAGCGCTCCATGCCGCAGCTGGCGCAGCAGGAGCGGCAGCAGGAGCGGCAGCCGTCGGCCCGGCCGCAGGTGGAGCGGCAGAAGAGCGGGGCGGCGCCCCCGCCGCCCAGCCAGCAGCAGCAGAGCGCACCGCAGCCGCCCAAACAGCAGGCAGACAAGGTGCAGTCGCCCCGAGCTGCTGCTGCCTCGCCGCCGCAGCCTGAAGCAAAGCGCTCAGCGGGCAGTGCCGGTGCGCCAGCAGCGCCGCCGGCAGCAGCATCGCCGGGCGTAGCAGCACAAGGCGCCGGCAGCGCTGGGGCGCCGGCAGCAGCAGCAGCAGCAGTGGCGGGTGGAGATGGTCCAGGCAGCTCCTCCCCCAAGAAGCGCCCGCACCGCTGGCTGGAGTGGCCTGCCAAGGGCTGCGGCCAGTTTGCCACCTGCATCTCTGAGCGCGCCCTCAAGAACAGCATGACGCTGCCAGGTGGGTGCAGGGTAGCTGTGGGGGCAGCCGCACAGGCGCGCTGTGGGGCTGGAGGGGCTTTGGGCCCTCGTGGGGTGCGGGCATGGAGGCAGGCTGACAGCTGGGCCAGGTCTTGTTGCATGCTGGCCGTGGCAGCGCATGCCTGTCTGCTTCCAACCGGCTCGCTCAACTCTCCCCCTCCCTGGCCGCAGCCCGGATGAAGCGCGAGCTGTTCCAGGTCAGCGACGCTGTGTGCGAGATTGCGGTGTACGACATGCGGCCGGGCAGCAACGAGAAGTGGACATGGGAGGTGCGCTCGTCGGGGTGCTGGACGTGCCTCACTGTGTTCAAAGTTGTTGCCTTGGAGCTGGCCGTGATGGACCATACCTCCTCAGTTCCAGCGCCGCATTGGTGTTGTTTGCTTGCCGTCTGAAGGCCGCCTGCCGCCGAGCCTGGCGCACACTGCTCATTGTTTGGTCGCTCACCACTGGCCCGCATGATTCTTGTGAAATGCCCAGGTGCGAGACTACATCAAAGACGAGCGGCAGTCCACGTACCTCTACAACCTGGGCACATTCTTCCGCTTTTACCAGGTGGGTCTGGAAGCGTGCACCATCCGTGTGAGGCAGGCATTATTGCATGCCCTGCAAGTCCAGCTTGCTTGCAGCGCAATGCGGCAAGCAGCACAGGTTCAGACCACCGCTTCCTGTTTTGCTGCAGGCATCTGCCGGGGACGTGCTGGTGGCTGTGGCAAGTGCCCCTGGGGCCGTCAAGGCGACTGTGTGGAAGACCGGTTCAGAGGTGGGTGGCATGCTTGAGCTGTGTGGTGTGGCAGTGCTGTCTTTGCTGACCGCCTGCCATACATGCCTGCTGCCTCAAGAGTGGTGCACAACTCATACCCTGTATCTGCTCACTCTACTTTTGCTGCTTTCCGCCTGTTGCACAGGAGGCCAAGGACTTCCTGGCGCACCTGGAGAAGCAGGCTGCGCGCCAGGGCGGCGGCAGCGGCTCTGGCGCCGGCGGCGGCAAGAAGCGCGGCGCAGACTCCAGTGCACCGCGGCAGCCGCCCTCCAAGGCTGCCAAGGCGTCCGCTGGCGGCGTGGCCTCTGGAGCGGCGGGCAAGGCGCAGGCTCGCAGCGGCAGCGGCAAGCCACGCCAGGCGTCCTCCTCGCCCGATGCCTCGCGCCAGCTCAGCAAGAGCGCCAGCCTGCCGGCGCAGCGCAAGCTGCAGCAGCCAGAGCAGGGGCAGCAGCAGCAGCAGCAGGCGCCCAAGGCCAGCGGTGTGGCGGCAGCAGCGGCGTCGCACGCGGCGGTGGCTGCCGCTTCGGCGCCGCTGGCCCAGGCGGCGCAGCAGCATGCGCAGGAGCCGCAGGCGCAGCGGCTGCAGCGTGAGGAGCTGCTGGCCATGGCGGAGGCGGGGGTGGACCCCAGCCACCCTGCCGCCAGCGGAGAGGACACCATGCAGCTGAGCCCCATGGCGCAGGTGGCGCAGAGCCCCTTTCGCAAGGCGCCCCTGGCGGAGGCGCCGGTTGCGGGCTCGGGCCACCTGCCTGACGTCAAGCCTGAGCGCGTCTC
>JADXDR010000032.1:186841-198105 GCA_025026875.1 Chlorella ohadii
CTGGGGCAGAGTGGGTGCCAGCGCCTCACTCGAGCAGGCATCAACAGTCGACTGGGGCATGCGGCCGGCGAGCGCGGGGGGCCTGCCACCGCTGGGCCTGCCGCCGCTGCCGCCTGGCGCCGGCAGCGCCGCGGCCGTGCTGCCGCCCAGCCGCCTGGCTGAGCCGTACAGCCCTTTGAAGATCAGGCCGCTAGAGACGAGCGGCAGCACACTGGATTGCGGTCCGCTGGTCAGCACTCCAGGCCTGCCCCCAATGGCCAGCCCGCCGCCGCCGCCGCTCATCTGGCCGCAGCCTTCCCGTGCTGCCATGTTCAGCCCCCTGATGCCTGCGGTGCACCAGCAGCCGCAGCCGCAGCGGCAGTGGCAGCAGCAGGAGCAGCAGCAGCAGTGGCAGCCGCAGGAGCATTCCACAGGTATAGAGCCGCTGGCAGAGGGGCGGCAGGCGGAGCTGTGGCAGGCGGACCTGCGCCAGCAGCTGCAGGAGCTACAAGCGGGGCCGCACCAGCAGGCATCGCAGCAGCAGGAGCAGCCGGCACAGCAGACCCTGCCCCCGCTGCTGGCGCCCCAGCAGCAGCCCAAAGTGCACCACCGCTCGCCCTCGCCTCTGCTGTCGCCGGCGGTGGCGTCTCGCGCCACTCGTGAGCTGGCCAGCATTGAATCAGCGCTGCGCAGCCTGGCTGACAACATAGACGAGCATGCAATCTGAGGGCGCTGGGGCGGCGGCGGGCGGGCGGGCAGGCGGCCATTTTTGTGCCGACCAGGCATTGCTGCATGCCTTCTGTTGCATGATTGATCGCTACCTGTTTCATGTCCAACCCAGGCTACCATTTTGTCTCATCATGTGTGAAACAATGCATGCAGGCTTGCAAGGACCATGCAGGGTTTTTGCGTTCACGCATGGCTGCTAGTTCAGGCGTGCAGCGGCACCCAGATGCTGAGGAAAATGCATGGGTGCGCCAGAGTACCATACCTGACAGGGGTAGAAATGAAACCACCATGCTGCTGCATCAGAAATCGACTGGTTGCAGTGCCTGGCTGGGCAGCGGGTGCAGCGGCAAGGAGGGGATTCTATGTGCCGCGACGCTGTTGCTGGATTGCAACGGTAGACTGACACGAATACGCAGTATCAATCACTCGAGAGAGCTCCCAGCGGGCGAGGACGCTCGCTCCCAAATGGACCCACTGGCTGGCGGTGCCGCCGGCGAAGCAGGACAAGCTGACATTCATGCAGAAGGTCAAGGAGCGAGATTGGAGTCTCGACGGGGGTCACGGCGTCCGGGCAGGGGCAGGAGCTTGGTAGAGTTGTCGTTTGAGGACCCTCCAGGCGAGTTCGGGCTTGAAACCGGTTTGGGCGCCTGTGTATGTGCGCACACGCCCGGCAGGACCCTGCTTGCAATCGGCAGGGGCCACCGGCGGGAGGGCTGCTCCTGCCGCCACAGCACGTTGGCGCCCTTGCAAGGCCACAGCATCAATGCAGTGGAGGCGCCCTTGCAAACCCCTGCTTGATGCAGTGAGGTACGGCATCACGGACCATCCGCCCTGGTGGCTGTGCATCCTGCTGGTGAGCACGCGCCGACTGCTCGCACCACATGCAACCTGAAGTGTGRCACATGCGTGCCACGCAGGCCGCAAAGCCACACGGCCGCACTGCCCACTGCTCTCACCGCTGTCGCGTGCCGCGAACATGCAGGGCATGCAAACATACCTGACCATGCTGGGCGCCACTGTGCTCATCCCATCGATCCTGGTTCCGGCCATGGGCGGCACGACCAAAGGCAAGCTGTTGCACACCCCATAGCTGCTGGGGGCAGCAGGGCTGGCTTAGCAAGCAGCAGGGTGGACAACTGTTGCATCACGAACACATCAAGTTCCCTGACCTCTTTCTTCTGCCGCAGACCTGGCAGAAGTGATCAATACATGCTTCCTGACCTCCGGCATCAACACGCTGATCCAGACGCTGCTGGGGGCACGGCTGCCCATCGTGCAAGGCGGCAGCTTTGCATACCTGTCTCCGGTGAGTTGTGTGTGGCGGCTTGGTGCCGTCTTGCTCAGCAAAGCATCCAGCAAAAGGATAAATTGAACATGCTTTGCATCTTGTGCAGGTGCTCACAATTGCGGCAGGAATACAGGCCACCCAGACATTCAGCAGCGATCACGACCGCTTCTTGGTGAGGAGCGAGCGTGAGGAGCGAGCGGCAGTGCTGTGTGCGGCTGTGCCCCCTCTAGCTGTGCAAATGCAGCAGGGGCTCGGCAACTGGGCCGCACGCCGAAGCTGCTGTCCTGCCAAATCCTGCGCCTCCACCTCCCATGTGCAGTACACAATGCGGGTGCTGCAGGGCGGCATCATTGGCTCTGCCCTGATTGCACTCGGGCTGGCCCTGCTGGGCATCTTCTACTGGCTGCTCCAGTGCGCCTTTGTGACTTTGTGACTGCTATGGTGGCCCATTGACTGACTGCTTATGCGCTGTCCACATGCCCCCCCTGGCCCTGAACTGTGGCAAGCCTGCGGTGCCCGCAAGCCGCGCTGTTGCTGGTCCTCGCAGGCACTTGTCTCCAATCACCATAGGCGTGAATATCTCGATCCTGGGCCTGTCGCTGTACAACTCGGGCTGGCCGGCCATGGGTGCCTGCATCCAGCTGGGCCTCCCCGTCATGGTGCTCATCATCGTATTTGGGTTCCACCTGCGGAGAGTCCAAATCTGCGGGTGAGAGGGCCTGCTCAGACAGACGCCAGCGCATTCCGTGTGCAGCATGCCGGCGGCACTGTGTCTGCGTATGTGCCTGCGTGCTGCAGATTGCTGTGCCTAAAATTGAGCCCATGGGTGTCGTTGCAGGCTGGCCTTCTTTGGCCTTTTTCCGGTCATACTGGGGATCGGCCTGACCTGGCTCTATGCTTACATCTTCACGATTGCCGGTGTGTACGACAACGCCTCCGCCGCAACACAGGTGGGCAGAGCGGTTGCACCACCTTGCTTAACACCTGGTCAGCTGAATCCAAAGTCTTCATTCATCCTGTGATGGGACGGCTAGCTGGTGCTGCTGCCCAGGTGCCCACCCACTGCCCACCCTATGCCTGCCCTTCCGTTGCAATGGCGGCACACCCTGCTGCCGCAGAAGGCGTGCACCACATCCCAGAGCAACTTCAATTATATCCTCAGCGAGGCCCCCTGGTTTCGTGCCCCGTACCCGGGGCAGTGGGGCAGCCCCATCTTCAACACCTCAGGTGATGGGGTGGCTGGTAGCATGCAAGGCAACATGCCCAGACTTGCACAGCCTGCCTAGGACCCCACCCCACGTTCTTCACCGTCCATCTCTCCACCATCACTCCCTCCACGCCACGCCAGGTGTGCTAACCATGCTGGCGGCAGTCATCCCCGCTGCTCTGGAGTCGATAGGCGACTACTATGCAGCAGCGCGGCTGGCGGGCGCGCCCAAGCCGCCGGGGGAGGTGGTATCCCGCGCCCTGGCCGTAGAGGCGGCCTGCTGCGCCATTGCCGGAGTGTGGGGCACGACCAGCGGCTCCACCGCATATGCAGGTGCGCATCTGTTGCTCTTGACTGGCAGTCATGTGCCTGCTGTGGCGGCAGAGGCGCATGGCCGCTTTGGTTACCCACATGGCATCATTGAGTGGCGATGCTCCGCGTGCTGCCCTCTTGTGCCTGTGCAGAAAACGTGGGAGCCATCAGCATCACGGGCGTAGCCTCACGCCGCGTGACCCAGACGGGCGCTGCTATTATGATTGGCATTGGTTTCATCAGCAAGATAGGCGCCTTGTTTGCGTCCATCCCACAAGCGGTGGGCGGGTCGGGTGCTGCAGTGGGGTTGGGGTTGTGCATGGTTCACTTTGCACCCTTGCGGCGCTGATGCCCTTCCGCTGTCTCAGCGTTGCCCTTGCAGATGGTGGCGGGTGTATTCACAGTCATGTTCAGCCTCATTGCCGGGGTGAGTGCAAGCCTCAGCTCACACCACTGCAAGCATGATCAAGTTGCCATCCAGCCCGCCCTACACCAGTGCTGTTCCCTTGTTCCACCTGCGCCTGCCAGGTGGGCTTCAGCAACCTGCATGGCGTCAACCTGCAGTCGCATCGCAACATTTTCATCCTTGGCTTTGGTCTGTGTAAGTGGCGCGCTTGCTGCCGCATAGTTGCTTGGCCCATGTTTCAGTGCAGCAGAGGTGCATTGCCCCTTCCCATCAGGTTTTAGTCATGTATTGCCGCAAAGCGCCCTGCAGACTGCGGCCTGTCGGTTCCAGCCTACTTCGAAAGCTACACAGTTTCGAATGGGCACGGCCCTGTGGACACCGGCAGCACCACGTTCAACAACATCGCCAACGCCATCTTCTCCACACCCGCGGCGGTGCGCTCAGAGGAGGATCGGCGTAGTTGGAGCAGCCATGTGTCGCTGCATCGCATGACTTGCAGGGCTGCGCAGATAAGCTGGCAGCTGTCAGCGCTATTGTGGTGACCCTGCTGCCCGGCCACATCCTGCAGGTGTCTCTCATGGCATGCCTGCTGCTGGACCTGACAATCCCGATGCCGGCTGGGGAGCGGGGCAAGCAGGCGTGGCAGGTCCAGACGTAAGCACGGGGCTGCGTGGGTTCAGTAATTGTGAATGAATGGTGGTGACCTGCAATTCCTCTGACCTGCTGCAGGCACGGCGAGCGCGGCTGGTGGCGTGACCCTGCAATGGAGCAGGTGAGGGTGCGGGGCAGGACTCCGGAAGAGGTCTGGGACGAGGGCGGGTTCATGGTTGCTGCGTTCTGGCTTAACTGTCGTCCGCTGGCCCTCCGTCACGCAGCTTTATGGCTGGCCGTTTGGCCTCACACCCAAGTGGCGGCGGTTCATCGACCCCATCAAGCAGGCAGGGTGGGATGCCCTTGCAGCAGCAGCAATGCGCCTTGACCCCCGGCGGTGTTGCACCTGCGGGCGCCGCGCGAGGCAGCAGGCGGCGGCAGCGGAAACGGAGTTGCCGCAGTCATCGCAGCCTCCCTCGCAGCTAGAAAAGAGCGTCAGCGACGAGCCTTGATTGAACGCGCCTGGTTCGAGCGTGAACCCGACCCTCCACGCAATGCTGCAGCAGGCGCCGTTGGGCGCAGCAGGGTCAGCGGGGCGGCGGGTTTGGAGAGCAAAGGTCATGCATGACGGTGCCTGTGATGCCGAGCTGAATCCACACGGCGTCGGCTGATGCGGCGCTCAGTAGCATAGGGAGTGCCCAGAGACCAGGCGCCTGCCGGTTGCGGCGTGGGAGCAGGCGCGCAGCCAGCGGGTGGCCTTGCTGTGTCTGCAGCGCCATTTGGAGGCGGACCGGCGGGCGCACTGCTGCGGGCGGATCGCCGCCCGCCGCAACCCCGCTCTTGCCGCCTGGCCGCAGCAACATGCGGCGCCTGCAGCGCGCCTTCAGCCGACAGCGTGCTGCCGTGCAGGAGCAGCCGCCGGCTACATGCAAGGCTCAGGCTGCTGCCGGTGGAGAGAGAGACCAGGACGTGAAGCAGGTGTGCTGGTGCCACCAGTCGTTGATGCACTTGTTTGACATCTGCCTTGCCTGGAACACGGGCTGTTGCTCACCTTTTCTCAAGTCACCGCTACCTTGGTTGCAGGCTTGTGGGTCTGCAGCGCATTCAGACACACCTGCCTCCCCTCGTGGCGATGCTGATCACAGCTGGGCCATTGCCGCTCCTGGCGGCACTCGTGCACCCTCCTCCCGGTGCAGTGGCCAGGCTGCTTCAACCCGCAGCGATGCATCTGTTACCAGCAGCGCCAGCGGCACCAGCTCGGCCTCAGCCTCCCCTGCCGCCTCGGAGCACTTTGCTGGGTGGGCAGCTGAGGATCAGCTGGCGGCATGCTGGGGCAGCGCCGGCAGCAGCTTTGGCGGCCACAGCGGCAGTGCGAGCCAGGGGCACAGCCCGCCCCCGTGGCACCAGCCGGGGTTCGCTGGCCTGCCATGGCCTGGCATGGAGGCCTGCAGCCTGCTCACTGTCAATGCCAGCAGACCAGGGAGCCCCAACAATGCAGCTGGCAGCGAGTACATGCAGTATACTGTTCGCAGCGACTCGATTCTGGGCGCCCCAGTCAGCAGCGCACCGGCGGCCGAGGGCAGCAGTGCTGGTGGGTGCACGCACCTGCTGCATGCAGGCTGCCTGGCGGGTCCAGCACATGCCTGCAGCCCCACTGGCTCGCCAGCCTCTGAGCCTGCACAGTGCCAGGCGGCAGGATGGGCACCGCTGCGGTACCCACCTCTGTACGGCTCGCAGGGCTGGGCGCCAGGCGGCTTTGAGGCAGCGGAGCAGCAGGAGGGCGAGGGGTCGCAGGCTGAGCTGGAGCATGAGCCCAGTGCACCGCCACTGCCTGATGGCGAGTCATNGGGCAGGGGATGACGGCGGGGCTGAGTCGGCTGGACCGCCATCTGCTGTGGCCGGCAGCCCTGGTTGTGGAGGCCCAGGTGTGCAGCCCAGCCCTGCTGCTGGCAGCGCGTCTGGTGGCTCCCCACACAGCGGCACAGTTCTGGATCCCTGCAGCGCTTGGGGCGCGGCAGGGANCAGTAGGTGCTGCCGCGGCGGCAGATTGGCGGTGGACATCAGAGAGCAGCGAAGGGGCACGGCTAGTGAGTGGTCGCGTCAGCCGGCAAGTGTCCGAGGAGACGGGCAGATACCAGGCCCTGCTGGGGACCCTGGCAGCCAGGCGGCAGGAGGTTCCGAACCCTGTAGACGCTAGCGCATGCAGCAGCGCAGGGCAAGCACCATATTCAGCGCAGCAGGGGCTGCACACCGCAGGAGACAGGCCGCCCAGCGGCAGTGCGGGCAGTGAGGAGTGGCCAGAGTCGCCGCTGCCGCAGGTGCATGCCGCCTCTCAGCCATTGGACGCCTCTTCTGCACAACCAGCGGCTGCCAGCGGCAGCCCAGTCAAGGCCAAGTGGTCGGGTGTGCAGACCCTACTGACCAACCTGGCCAAGTCGGCAGAGGGCTGGCGGGAGCGCCAGCCGGCTGCGGGGCTGGCCTTCTGGGACCAGCCTGCAAGCGAGGAGGAGCAGGGCCAGGCAGCCGGGGCACCTGGCAGCAGCGGCGGCGAGAGCATCAAACGCAGTGGAATGACATCTCACTTCAGCGGTCCTGTTGTAGAGCAGCCGCCGCTGCCGGCAGATGGTGCATGCCCGGGGGGCCGGCAGCTCGAGCGCCCGCCCATGGCTCAGCCAAATTCCCCTGTGGGGCCGTGCCCCTCAGCCTCCCCTCCCTCCCCAGCTGCACTCCTGCTGTGCTGCGCCCGACAGTGGGTGGGCGGCAGCCCCGGGGGCTCGTCTGCAGACGCAGGCGCCTCGCCGCCCCGAGGCCTGGCCATCAAGTTTGCACCTCTTGGTAAGCGAGTGCCGTTGGNAGGGGAGCCGCTGAGCTGATTGTTATGAGGCCCTACAGTGCATTTGAACGTCTATTTACGACCCCTGCTACAGGAGAGGGTGCCAAGAGGTTCAGCCCAGCGCGCTGATGCCTGGTGCCGTTACCCCATGCCGACGGACGCAGCAGGCAGCGGCGGCAGCGGCGGCGTGGCATGCAGAAGCAGCAAAACCTCCCTCTGTCGATCTGTAACGCTTCTGGTTATCGCCATGTACGATCCTGAGAAGCCGGAGCCCCTGAGAGGGGCTGGGCAAGGCACGGCGTTCAGGGCTGCAGAGAAGCGATACCAGCTGCACAAGGAGCACGTGTCAACGGGCCGGCAAGTCCACAGGCAGTGATTTTAGCGTGCGTGGCGGCGAGCAGCCTGCCTGCTGAGCGCCGCCCCAATTCGCCTGTGCAGGAGAGGGCGCCGCAAGGACGAGTTTGCTGTTCGGCCGCTAGATCTGACGGATGTGGTCACGCTGGAGGGCGAGGATTGCCCGGGGGTGACCCGCCTTGGCCTGCCGGGCCTGCCGGGCCTGCCGCCGACCGCCACCGCGTTCGCATTTGCCGCCCACCCAGGTGCGGCCCAGCCTTCTGCTTGCTTGCATTCCCAGCCAGTTATTTGACAGTTTTAGAGCCTTCAGAGATTGTTTTCACCTCCACATGCACCTTTGGCTACCCGCCGCCGGCACTGTGCAGGCCTGCTGTTGGTGCGCGGTGCACTGGCGCCCGAGCAGCAGCGACAACTGGTGGTGGCAGCACTGACGCGCTTCAACGAGCCACCCAACCACACCACCCACATCCGGGCGTACCCTGCTGGGCTGCCTGGCATCTGGGCGGCGGCACAGGCGGGCTTGTGCCTGCAGCAGCCGGCGGGGGGCGCCGCGCCTGCCGCTGCCGATGGCAGCAGCGGTGGCGGTGGCAAGGAAAGCAGCAGCGGTAGCAGCGGCGCCGATGATGCCAGCAGCAGTGATGTAGGCAGCATCTGGGGAGCCGGCGGCAGCGGGCCAACTGCCGTTAGCCTGCTGCGCAAGCTGCGCTGGGCCACGCTGGGCCCACCCTACGACTGGACGCGGCGGCTGTACCTGCGGGATGCACCCCACATGCCGCTGCCGCCCGAGCTGCGCCAGCTGGCGGTGGCGCTGGCTGGCACGGCGGACCAGCTGCTGCTGAGGGGCTGTGGCGGCGGTGCCAGCACAGCCTGCAATGCGACCAACTGCGCAGCGGTGGGGGAAGAGGCACAGCAGCAGCAGCAAAATGAGCAGCAACAACAGAACCAGCAGCAGCAGAATGAGCAGCAACAGTGTGGCTGCCAGCGCCCGGCCGCGCCCTATTCACCTGATGCGGCGCTGGTGAACTATTACTACGAAGGCAAGGCAGAGGATGGAGCCCGTCGGCACTGACTTGCGGCTGGAGAGTCTATTGGGTCCTTCCCTGCTCTCGATCTGCGGCATGCCGCTGCCACTGCTGACCCGTTTGGCTGGGCCGGCACCCTTACCCAGCCAGCCTCACACACCTTGCCTTCCCTTGCCTCCCTTCCCTCCAGGTGACACGCTGAACGGCCACATCGACGACGCCGAGCGCTGCCTGCACCAGCCCCTGGTCAGCCTGTCGCTGGGCTGCCCTGCCATCTTCCTCATGGGGGCGGACAGCAAGGATGTGCCACCCACGGCGCTGCTGCTGCACAGGTGACCGCTGCTACAGCTGAGCTGCGCAAGTGCAAGAGCATCCTGGACCTGTGGGTTGGTGCTTGGTCTTCAGCCGACTTCCCATGTTGTGGCCCGCACCTTCAAACACCCACCCATGAGCTCAAAAAGCTGCGCCCTTACCCCCGCCTGTTTGCAGCGGCGATGCCGTGGTGCTCAGCGGGCCGGCGCGGCGCTGCTACCATGGCGTGCCACGCATCCTCACAGACCACCCTCTGGCAGAAGCGCTGTGTTGCGGCAGCGCTTGCAGCACCACAGGAGCAGACAGCACCGCCTGCAGCAAGCACGAAGACGGCGGCGGCTGCGGCGACTTGGCGTTTGCCCCCTTTGCCCGCCACATGCAGCGCTGCCGCATCAATATCAGCATCCGCGACGTGAATTGACAAAGCTGGGTGCTGGGTGCATTCTGCTTTGCGGCTTTAACATGTGCTACTTCCGAATCTAGTTGGTTAAGCAGTACATGGATTAGAAACGCTGCACACAGATGCTAACATCATCTGCATGCAAGAACTTGAGAGTACTCTGTACTTAGCGTCAGACAAGCTGCGGCGGGCTGGAGCAGGTGTGTGGGTATAAGGGCAGATCAAAGATCCGGGTATGTGAACAATGGATACGTGGCGAGCAGCAGCGGTCATGATGCGCAGACGAACTCGATACGCATTGGATTTTTCACGCTCGAGGAATCACTCCAGCTGGAGCCCCCGTTGCTTGTATACCACAACGCCACGTAATAGCTCGAGGGGGTTGGCGTGACATCGAGGCGGCCCCAATTGACCTGGGTAGTTGAAGAGTAAGTACCCACACTGAGCGCGTACTTGGTGCAGGGCGCCAGCTGGTAGGAGAAGTCGAAAGTGCGGTAGAAGGTGGAAGTGGGCGTGGTGCACGCTGAGAGGTCCGTCACGGTGAAGTTGGTGCGCTTCAGGTCCGCCGTGCCATAACCGGTCGGCTTGTTGTTGGCGTCGACATTGTTCAGGGAGAGGAAGAGGGGCTCCGTCACCGCTGCTTTGTAGCACAGATCCAGCGTCACCTGCGCCGCACGGCAGCACAGGCAGAAGAGGGAGTGGTGGTTGAGAGGGCGGCAACATGTGCAGCCTTGCAGGGGCAATGTAAAGTGCGAGACGGGAGGCAAGGACCGCAGGCGGAGGGGCACGCGCTGGATCCGTGGATGCATATGGAAGCAGCAGTCGAGGGGATGGCAGACACACCGCCTCCAGGCCCCACCTTGGAGATGGCCACGGCGCCGCTGCATGCGTCGCCCGGTGCAGCGAAGACCACCGCTTTGTTTGCAGTTTTCTTCAAGTCGGTGCCCTGTCCAGTGTTGGCGGCCGTCCCATTATTTGTGTTGTCCAGCGCCACGCCGGTGCCGCTCTGGCTTGCGATGCATTTGTTAAGGGTGCCGCTGCAGGTCAGGCCCAGGCCCGTCTTGCACACTGCGCCGGCGCAGCATGTCTGGCAGACGTCCTGCGCAGCAAGTAGGAGATTGCACACTAGGTGTTCAGTGCTCCCAGGCTGCGCAAGGGCCGCCACCACCGGGCTTAAGCAAAGTGATTGATTCCATGGCATGGTGTGTGAGTAAGGCCCAGAACACTGACATGCAGTGTAGGCAAAACAAGGCGGCAGGCCGGTGGCTTGCCATTCCACCGCTGGCCTCGCCATGCCCCGGTACTCACGCTGGTGCATGGCGGCGGCGGCGAAGGGGAGGGCGGAGGTGGGCTGGGGCTCGGCGGCGGCGGCGAGGGNGAGGGRGGAGGTGGGCTGGGGCTGCACAACAGGTGGGCAGACAAGCATGTGGGAGGCTAAGTAAGTTGCTGATACAAACATCCACAGCAGATGAGGGCCCTTGCGCAAGTGCTGGTGTGTGCAACAAATGAAACATCACAGCACAGCACGACAGGAAACAGCAGGGCACAGCGCAGCAACACAGCACAGCATGGGCCGCACACCTGGGTGACGGCGGCGCGGGCGAGGGCGGCGGCGGGCTCGGGCTTGGAGGTGGCGGSGAGGGGGAGGGCGGAGGTGGGCTGGGGCTGGCTGGAAGGGCGTCTGTGGCGAACAGCGCTGGAGTGGAGGCGGGGGCCCCGGGGGGGGCGGGGCTCCCCACCGCCACAACCTGCGTGGGGGGAGGGGGCGGAGCGTGCCCATTTGCTGAGGACCAGCATGGTTGTGCACTGGGCGAGCTGGCTTGCTGCTGGT
>JADXDR010000032.1:204278-237638 GCA_025026875.1 Chlorella ohadii
AGCATGGTCCAATTGCGGACAAACTTGTGGCCTGCTGCTTCAAACACCTACCCATGAACTGAGGCCTTCACGGCAGCCCCCTGCAGCAGGACTACCGGATACCATGGCGCTCGGCGGGCCGGCGCGGCGCTGTCACCACGGCGTGCCATGCATTCTCACAGAACAGCCTCTGGCAGAAGCGCTGCGGTGCTGCAGCGCTTGCAGCACCACAGGAGCAGACAGCACCGCCTGCGGCAAGCACGAAGACGGCGGCGGCGACGCAGCATTTGCCCCCTTTGCCCGCCACATGCAGCGCCGCCGCATCAACATCAGCATCCGCGACGTGAGTTGACAAAGCTGGGATCCTCCGGATGAGACAGCGCTGCAGATGTGCGCTACCATGCAGCTTGTCAATCTGCTTGCAGCAATGCTGGCTTGACAAGGCACTGCTACACATGTGCGTCACAACTGCAGGCAGAGATGCAAACATGTGCATGCAAGACCTGAAAAGTTGGGCTGTGCAGTCATCTCCCATCAGCTGCGGCTGGACCACCGGCTGGCAGCTACCCACGTCGTTTAAGCGGTCAACACTACGGCTGCAGCGCCCGGCGGACCCAATTCTCCACCCCAGGCCAGTCCCGCCCATCTACCAGCGCCTTGAGCGATTTGCGGTGCACCAGCCGCCAGTCGTGGGTGGGCAGGGCATCAAACCGGCTGCGGTAGGCTGCATGGGCACCCGCCGGCAGGCAGCCTGCGAGGCGAGACGAGCAGGAAGAGGCAGATCGGTGCGCAAGCGCGACACAGCACATGCAGTGCTGCCTTCTGGATTGCATTTTGCCGCTGCATCACCTGACAGCCTGTCGCCAACGGCTCCCCAGTTCGCCCACATCATGCGGCCTTGGCCAGCCCTGGCTCACCGCGCTCCTCTGCAGCCTTCAGCAGCAGGCTCATCTCTACCCACACGGCGGTTTCGTCCTGCTGCGGCGCCGCCCGGCTGGCCAGCCAGCCAGCACCACCGCCCCCTGCCTCGCTCTCTGCACCGGTGGTCTGGCTGCGCTGCGGCTGGGTTGTCTCCTCCTCCTCCTCCTCCTCTTCCGAGTCTGCCTCCAAAACCGCCTGTCCACCTGGCCCGGCCACCCCGCCGCCTGCTGCCGCTGCCGCTGCCGCTGCCGACTTCACGAGAGTGACATTGGCGGCAAGCCTGCCTGCCCGCTCAAAGCAGAGCTGGTTGCCCGCAGTCGCGCCCAGGCTGGACAGCAGGCTGGCCATGCGGCTGAGATGGCATTGGTTGCCTGTGCGGGCAGCCAGGGTCAAGCTGTGCTTCCTGCATAAACGGCCACAGCAATTGGAGGAATGTGAGGCTTGCTTTACAGAAGCAGTGCTGGCCCGCAGAAATGAAACAGTGTTGGCCAGCAGAGCGAGCAGTGTGAATACATGGCTCGCTTCATGCACCACACCAACCAAGTTGCATCAAAGGATGACCAGCAAAAGGCTGCCTTACCTGCCATCAGCAGTGGCAGTGACGGTGACCTCCAGCTTGGCACGGTCGATCATGTTGGGAACCTGCTGAAAGACTGCTGCAGCGTAGCGGTCTGCAGCAGCACAGATGTGCACGGTGAGCGTGGGCTACCTCACAGCCAGCGAGCCAGCCAGGTAACTCATACCCTGCTGGCATGCCCACCATAGCAGATGCAGCAAAACCACCCTCCTTCCTTGGCAGCCTACCTGGAATCCATGCACGGTGCTCATTATTCACTGTGCGCGAAGAAAGTACCAGCGAGTAGTGGCCCGTGTCCGCAGGCTCAAGGCCCCGCCAGCTGCACCGGCCGCCCCGCCTTGACGGCTGTCGCTGGCCTGGTGCGGCAGCGCTGCTGTTCAGCGGCAGCGGCGGCGCATCGCCTCCCTCTTCCTCCGCAGGCTCGTCCTGCTGCTGTGCACGCGCCGGCAGAGCTGCCTGCCGCCTTGGTCCGGCCGCCCTGCCGCCCGCTGCCCCCGCCGCCGCTGCCGCTTTGATCAAAGTGGCCTTGGCGGCCAGCCTGCCGGCCGGTTCAAAGCACAGCTGGTCGCCAACACCAGCACCCAGGCTGGACAGCAGGCTGGTCAAGCCGCGCAGCTCGAGCATGGTGCCCTTCGTGACAGCCAAGGTTGGGGAGTGTGTCCTGTGGGGAGGGCAGAGAAAGCACCAACTCGAGGCTGCTCAAAAGGCCAAAGCGTCTTGCTTGCACAATGGCAGCCTGCAGTCCGTTGCTTGCTGGGACCGAATGGCAGATGTAAGCGCAACGAGGGCAAAACTGCCAATCGCCACTGAGGCTTGACTCAAGCATGCATGATGCATGCGGTTGTTCACCTGGCATTGTGGGGTGTGATGACGGTGACCGACAGCTTGGGCTGGTTGAGCTGGATGGGTGACTGCCCAAACACAGCAACAGCGTACCGTTCTGCGGCGATTGCAAACAATGCAATCGTGAGCACAAGCATGCAGGCTGCAGGCAGCCTGTTCTGTTGACAAGCGAGCAGCAAAGCAGGAGGTTTGGTGCAGCACAAGTCAAGACAAACGGTCGCATCCCATCTTGCCTGGCATGCCTGCCCGACGCTCGCCCTGCACCACGTTGCGAGACAGGAGGAGGGAGTAGCGCCTGCTGTCCGCAGGCTCCAAGCCACGCCAGTTGGTCGGAGGGCCAGGCCGCTTCAGTGGCAGCGGGGCTGGAGATGGAATGTGCAGCGGCGTGTTGCCCTGCGGCTGCCCTGAGCCGCCTTGGCCTCTGCTAGCAGCAGAAGGCGCAGCAGCTGCCGCCGCAGCTGCCGCCGGCTGCCCTGGCATCTGGGCCGCTGCCGCCGCCGGCTTGACCAGCGTTGCACGTGCTGTGTGCGAGCCCGCCGGTCGCAGCTGCAGCTTGTCTCCCTGCTCAGCTGCCAGGGCGGACATCAGGTTGCCCAGCCCTACCCCCAGCAGCACGCAGCCCTTGCGGCGGTTGTAGAGCGCCATGCCGCACGAGTACTGCCTGCATTGGTGAGCGCGGCAAGCAGGCAGGCGAGGCAGGCTGGTGAGGCAGACAGCGCGAGCGGGCTCACGGCAACGGTGGCAGATGAACTGTGAGGCGTTGAGCCCAGCTGTCTGATGAAGGGCACACCATTTGGCAAAAGCAGCGAAAGCGAGCACGCATCACTGTTGCCTGGCATCAGGGCTCACCTGCCGTGTGCAATGATGTGGATGGGCGTGGCTGTCTGCCCCTCCTCCGGAAGCTCACCAAACAGCGCCGTCAGGTAGCGAGCTGCAGGGCAGCGGTGGGTGGCGACAGCAAGGTGCATGTCTGCCATGCACAGAGCAGCCAGCACAGAATCGTTTGCCTGTTGCAGACAATCAAACTCAATGTCACAATCGTGTGGAGCAAGCCGCCCACACATATCCCCTGTCTTCCCGCACCTGGCGTGTGAATCTTCAGGCTGCCTCCCTCCTTGAAAGCAGCGGGCGGCAGGGTCAGCGTGTACACCCCCGCATCCTCCTCCCCCTCCTCAAGCCCGCTCCAGTTGGGCGACGCTCCCACAGTGCCGGCGTGGCTCCCCTCTTGCCGCAGCCGCGGGCGCCGCCGCTTCAGGGGCGGCTCATCCTCGCTGTCCGAGCCCGGGCTGCCCTCCTGGCTGCCCGCTGTGGTGGCGTACTGCTCAGCCAAGCCGCTCCCCTGCCCATCCAAGTCTCCAGCTGACTCATCAAGCTCCATCTCATCTGTGCCCAGCTCCCTGCCCTCGCCTGCCGCTGCCATAGCTGCCATGGCTGCATCGGCAGGTGCACCCGCTGGCGCACCTGCGCCTGCGGCAGGCGCCGCTGTGGCCGTGCCAGGCACCGCCGCAGCAGGCGCCTTCTGCAGCTGCACAGCCGCTGCGCCCCTGCCGGTTGGGGTGAAGCACAGGACGTCCCCGTCAGCCGCACGCAGCGAGTTCACGACGGCCCTCACCGTCAGGTACCAGCTGCCGCCATGCTCGCTCATGGTGCAGGTGTGGCGCCTGCAAGTAGACGTGCGAAGGGTGCAAACTCCTTCAGTGCCAGCCTTAGGTGTCTGCCATGGCCGCAGCTGGCCATCCCATGAAGGGGCATGCCCCCGCCCACCTGCCATCGGGAGTGGTGAGCAGCAGCTGCTGTGGCGGGTCTGCGCAGCCGCAGATGGCCTCCAGGTAGCGCCCTGAGAGGGAGAGGGAAGGAAAGCACGTGGCATCCGCTGGCAAGCCCTTCATGAGCAGCTGACCACGGCAGCAGTTACCTGGCGTGCACATGCAGAGACACATGGGACAGCTCTTTCCCTCACTTGGGATGTAGGTGTTGCCTCTTGTCTTCCTGCCTGGCGCCGGCACCAGTGAAGACGACACGCGCATGCAGTAGCAGCCACTATTCTCTGGATCCAGGCCACTCCACATGTTGGTGTTGCCCGCCCTGCTGCCCTGACCCTGCTGCGGGCGGGAGGAGCCGCCAGGCGGCAGCATGCCAATCGGCAGCTGCTCTGCCTCCCTGCTGTGGCCGCAGCCGCTGCTCACCTCCCCGCTGCTGCCCTCCTCCGTAGTGCTTTCCTCGCTATCGCTGCTGCTGCCACTGCTGCACTGCTCTCGAGGCCGCTTCCCACTGCCGCCTCCCGCCGCAGCCTGCTGCTCCTGCCGCGGCCGCTGCCGCTGCCGCTCCCCTGCCTGGGTCTCTCTGCCTCTGCCTCGCAGTCTGCGGCCAGCGGCAGGCGGCTGCTCCAGAAAGTCCTCTGCTGTGCCGCCGGCCAGCAGGCTGCACGCTTCCTCAAAACTGCAATGCGGGCCGGTCAGCTCTGCCCACAGCGGGTTTGAGGTATAAGTGGCGGCGGGGCGGTGCAGCTTGAGCCCCTCGAGTGGCTCGTCCTCGCCCCCCAGCTTGCGCACCAGCTGCACAAGGGGTGGAAAGTGCACGGGCGGTTGTGACAAACTTGTGAGTGTCACAACCGGGCTGTGCGGCGGCGGTGCTGACAGCGAGCCTGCACTCTAGCTCACCAGCAGCTTGGCAGCATCGTATGCCGCCTCGGCCGCCTCCTGCGAGCTGTGCACCCCTAGCGGCACGAGCTGGTGGTCCCACACCAGCCTGGGTTGGTGGAAGCTGCCCAGGCTGAGCACCTTGCCCGACGGCCACCTCGGCTGGGCCATGGTGCAGCAGGCACGACTGGCAAGCCCAACTAGGGCAGCCAGACGCTGCTGACGAGCAGAGATCGCCAATGAAGCCGACTCCTGCCTGCCGCCCATGCTGTGCCGCCGCTGGCGGTCGGTGCATGCGCCGCCGCATCCCATGTTCTGCAGGTGCCTGCCTGGCTTCCAGTGCATGGGCCCCACGATCTGGGCTGCTACAGTACAGGCATCAGCCGCCGCATGATGCAGGACACCTGTCGTGTGTGGGTACATGCAGTGGCTGATGCGCTGCCCAACTGCCGCTCATGCTCCAGCCTGCTTTTCCCTCGCACGCCTGGTTGAGACGCGCAATATTGCAAGAGGCTGCCATGACAGGCAGATGACGCATAAAATCAGCATGTGGTGACACCTTTGTTGCAGGCGCGTCTCCCCTGTAGCTGCGCAACGTTGCCGCCAGCACCGGCATGCTCTGCTGTAGCCTGACCCTCAGTCAGCCTGGCACCCATGGTTTGACTTATGCGAACGGCCCCAACTTGGCCAGCCTGTTGCTCTGGTGCTTGCTCAACGTCGAGGGGCGAGCCATGGTGATGCTGCCAAGAGTTGAAGGGCGAGCCATGCTGATGCTTGTAAGAAAGTCAAGCAGCCACTGCGCTCAAATCAACTAACTATCACGGACACTAAAAGCAGATCAGCATTTCACGGATCAAATTACTACGCTAAAAAGCGCTCACGCAGCAGGCTGTTATTCCGAGTCGGACTCAAACAGCTGGGCCAATGCCTGCTGTCGGCCAACTTTGCCTGCTTCAGGTGGAGCAGCTGCCTGCGTATCACTTCTGTCTGCATCTTGTGCCGCAGCTGCCTGCTTGTTGCCTCTGTCCATACCTTCTGCCGCAGCTGCCTGCTTGCCCACGCTGTCGCTGCCATCAGCCGCGCCTGCCTGGGTGCCGTCCTCCGCAGGGAAACAGTGGCCGTGCCACGGCCCCCCGGCTCGAAGCAGAGATGGTCTCCAGGTGCAACACCCAGGGCTTGCAGCGGCAGGCGCAGCCCAGACAGAGAGTAACCGTGCGATTTGATGGCCAGGCCGCAGCGAAACTGCCTGTGGGAGGATTTCGAGGCCGGCACGTTGGGTGGGTGTCCCAAGCGCAGCCACCACAGCATGCGCCAGCGCTGATGACTCGTCCCCCAATCCATCAATCAAGCCAGCCAGCTGACGGCAAAGAGGCCACGCCTGCTCACCTGCCACTGCCGGCCAGGACGAGCGTCACCTCGCCAGAGGCGCCTCCAAACACAGCCCGGGCGTAGCGCACTGCAGAGACAATGCAGCAGGGGTGCACCTCAACAAGTGACCTGGAACACGCGCACAGTATCATGGCGTGCCTGCAAGCAGTGCTGTCGGCTAGCAATCGAGCTGTCCTAAGCAACAGAGCTGTCCCATCCACAGGGCTACCACTGCTCACCTGGTGCACTGAGGACGCTGCACTTGCCCTCACAAACAGAGCGCGGCAGCCGCACGCTGTAGGTCCCACAGTCTGTTGGCTCCAGCCCGCTCCAAGACGTCTGCCGAAACTTTTTGCTGCCAGCTGCTGGCGCTGCTGCATTTTGCTGCGCATCTGCCGCTGCGTCGCCGCCACCGCCGCCGCTGCGCTGCACAGCAGCTGCGGCTGCCGCCGTGGTTGGCCGGCATGGCACTGCTCTGCTGCAGGCCCCGCACAGGCCCTGCTGCCCTGCCGCGGCGTTGGCAGCTCTGCACTGCGCACAGCTTGACGGAGCAGCGTCTGCAGGCTGCTCCTGCCGCTGCAGCTTGCTCCTGCACTCCTGCTCTAGCTGCTGCCCAACAATCGCAGCATCTGCTGGTGCCCGCTTGTGCCGCAGGCCCCTGCAGGCCGCTGGCGCAGCAAGCAGGTCTTCTGCTGCGCCGCCCGCCAGCAGGCTGCATGCCTCCTCAAAGCTGCAGTGCGGGCCTGTCAGCTGTGCCCACAGGGGGTGTGAGGTGTAGCTAGTGGCAGGGCGGTGCAGCTTGAGCCCCTCAAACGGCTCGTCCTCGCCCCCCAGCTTGCGCACCAGCTGCACTCCAGGGTGGCATGAGGAGCAGGGACTACCGAGTCAACACGACAAAGCTAATTACACATGCTTGGTGTACCTTATATCCATGTCCAGTCTGTTGCCATTGCCAGAGCACCCCATGCATGCGCGAGCATGGGCTTCACCAGTGGCCCATGCAGCAACATGCAGCAAACGGTGACGGCAGCAGCAGGGTTCTGGCGGCAACGCGCACCAGCAGCTTGGCGGCATCATAGCAGGCTTCCGCCACTTCCTTCGATGCGTGGCTGCCCAAGTTTAGCCTCCTGTGCTCCCAAACCAGGCTGGGCAGAAACAGGCCGTCTGCAAGCTCGAGCACTTTGCCCACAGGGCGCCGCAGGCCGCCTGAGGCCATCTCCAATGATGCAGGAAGACTTACGAGTGGCATCGAAATTGGACCAGCTGCTGCAGAGCCCTTAAATGGCGAGGATGGGATCGGCCACGCTGGACGGGCATGGACGGCGGCTCCCCAAGGAGCCCAGTGTTGTCTGGCAGATCGCATGCGCGTGATTGGCATTGCGGGGCGCCAGCAAACTCGCTGTGCAGAGCAAAGCCCTTCCGCCCTGCCCCTCCGACTGTCGGCAGCGCCATCCATGCCCCTGCAACACATTCGAGCATCCTAAAAGTCGGAATTCTCGCATAGCAGGCCTACGGGGCGGGCTGCTGCAAGCCAAGCTGCACGCCTGTTTAGCGTACAGCGGCCCGGGAAGCCTGTCTGGCTTCTCACGGAATGGAGGTAAGGATGCTGAAGGCTGGCAGCTGGGGAGGCAGCTCTCACTGCTCTCGCTGCTCATTCCGCCCGCCTGCTCGCCGCGTTGCAATTCTGTGGCCCCTTGCTACAGTGCTGCGGGATGCACATGTTGGGCTGCTGAATTGCACATATCAGCCGTGCATTGCACATGTGGCTGCACTGATTGCGTCAGCCCAATTGTTTGGTTGAGGCCGCCTATGGTGCTAACAATACGGCGCTCTGTACACCAGGCTGTCCTGCAGGCCGCGCCCGCGAGCGCCGGCTGCACCAGCATGGCGGAGTGGTATGCCCGCCAGGGCTACGCAGCAGGGCAGTATAAGTTCTTCTCGTGCCCCAGGTGGGTATATGACATTGCAGCACTGCAACCTTCAACTCTCCTCATAACGGCATCCTCTTTCAGGGAGGCTCCCCGCCTGACATTGTTCTGTCGCCCCCTTGCTTGACCCTCCTGTCCCATGCAGCCACAACCAGGGCCTGTGCCTGTACAGCGAGGCCTGCTTCTACGCACACGGCAGTGATGATGTGCGGCCAGACGTGTCACAAACTGTGGCAGCCTGGCGGGCCGCCCAGTCAGGTGAGCGATCGACTCCAGGCATGCTTTGGTGCGTTGGGGCCGCGTCCGCACTCCTCATGGTGTGCATTGGTGTGTGTTTGCAACACGTGTTTGCAGAACACCCTTTGGCCCACCTCTAAGTCTTCCCTCTTCCGCTCCATTCCCTCTCGACCCATTGCAGCCCAGGCCGTGCACGAGGTGCCCAGCGAGGGCTGGGCGCACGCAGAGGCGCAGACGCAGCCGTGCATCGACCTGCTGCAGACGGGCCGCTGCCCCGCGGGCTTTGCCTGCCACTGTGCGCATGAGGCAGCTCAGCTGCGGCCGCCCCCCTGCCCGACACCGGACGTCCGGCATCTGCTGACGCATCTGGGTTGGCAGCTGCCTCCACCGGACGAGCAGGCCAGCGGCAAGTTTGCCGCCTTGCTGCCGCCGCCCGCGCACCAGCTACCTGCTGCCCAGCACGCTGCTGCCGCCATCTGTGAAGCCAGCGCGTGCATGCAGCAGGAGCAGCAGGGCCTGGTGCAGCGTGCGGCGGCGGCGGCAAATGCAGCCAGGGCAGCTGCGGCAGAGGCAGCACAGCAGGCCGGTGTGGAGCCACGGGAGCAGGAGCTGGCAGCGCAGGGGCAGCCGCAGGCATCGGCACCTGTGGGGCAGCAAGTTGCTGCAGAGCAGAGCCAATCATTGAAGCGGGAAGCCGAGGGCTGCTGCCAAGGCAGCAAGCCACCCAAGCAGCAGCGCAGCGGCAGCGAGGCAGCCCAGCCAGATTCTCAGGCAGCAAGGCAGGTGGGCGGCAAGCCTGGGCAGGCTGGTGGGGATGAGCAGAGCAAGCCAGCTCACCAGAAGGACCGCATAACCGACATGACCGATAGCGCCCACGAATCCGGCCCACCAGCCGCCAGCCCTGGCCAGCCTGTGGNCGGTGGCAGCAGTCCACCCNAGCAGCCTTTGGTAGGCGGCCAGCAGCAGCAGCAGCAGCAGGCAGCTGAAGAGGCCGAGCAGTTGGCGGCTGAGGCATCAGCGCTGCGGGCGCAGGTGAAGGCGCTGGAGCAGGACCTGCACGACAAGGACAGCGCTTGCCTGGAGCTGCAGGACAGGTGGGCGACATGGTTGTGGATGTGTGTTACTGTGACTGGCTGTGGAGCAGAGGACAGCATGGTTGATGCATGCCCAAGACATGCTGGGTTCAGCTGACCCTGGTGCCCAATGCTTCTGACCAGCCTCCGTCCCTTTTCTCCCTGTCCGCCCATTCTGTTCAGGGCGCACAAGGCAGAGGCGGCCTCTGCCGCAGCTGACCGCCGCGCAGCAGCAGCAGCGGCGGCGACAGCTGAGGCTCAGCGGGCAGCGAAGGGCGCAGAGCAGCGGGCGGTGCAGCTGGCCCAGGCCCTGCAGCAGCTGCAGCACCAGATGCACCAGGCCTTGAACGCTTCGGAGCCCTCGCTGCTGCGCTCCCAGCTCAAGCTGGCTGAGCAGGATGTGAAGGACAGAGAGGCGCAGCTGGCAGCGGCCCGCGCTGAGGTGGCAGCCCATGCCGAGCACGTGCAGCAGCTCAAGGGCGACCGGGCGGAGGCTGTGGGGGCGGCTGCTGCGGCTGAGCAGGCGCTGCAGGAGGAGCGCAGCAAGAGTGAGGCGGCACTGATGGCACAGGCTGCAGCTGAGGCGCGCCTGCAAGAGGAGCTGGCTGCCGCCAACCGGCTGCGCCAAGAAGAAGAGCGCCGGAGGGCGGCGGCAGAGGCTGCGGCGGCGGCGGCGGCGGCTGCTGAGGCGGCGGCTGAAGCAGCTGCCACAGCCCCCAGCAGCAGCACGGGCGCGGCCAGCAGTGATGGTGGCGCTGGCGGTGGTGAGGCGGCGGCCCTGCGCCACCAGCTGGCCAAAGAGAAGCGGAAGGCGGAGCTGCTGCTGCAGACGATCAAGAAGGAGAACGAGGCACGTTGGCAGGGTGGGAGGGTTTGTTTGCGAGGCAGACAGTAGGATGAGCTCATGGGGAGGGTCCAGTGGCACCTGTGTAGGCTCGCTTTAGGTGGGCACTAGGATGCAAATGCCACCCACCTGCCTGCCTGCCCGCTGCCCCTACCATGCTGTGCAGAAGCAGAAGCAGCTGCGGCAGCAGGTGGCGAGCTTGAACGCGGAGCTGGAGGCTGCAAAGCGGGAGCAGGCTGCTCTGCAGCAGCAAGCCGAGCGTGCTGCACAGCTTGAGGCGGAGGCGGCAGCAGCAGCGGGGCACCAGAAGCAGGCGACTGAGCTGCAGCAGCGCATTGCGGAGCTAGAATGGGCAGCGGCGGCAGCACTGGCAAGCCATCAGCAGCGGGAAGCCGCCCTGGAGCAGCGGATCGCCGACCTCCAGACGGTGGCAACTGCAGCGGCAGAGGGCCAGCAGCAGGCAGCCCAGCAGCTGGCAGGTGAGCATGGCTTGGCTGTGGATGTGCTTGCACAGGCTTCCTAGTCACAGTGTGATCAGCAGTGTGCCAGCCACGGATGCACTGCCCCGGGCAGCTTGCACTGCTGCTCATCGTGCTGCCTGTTGCGCTTCATCTTGCCGCCTGCCACCTCCCAACCCTACTTGCAGGCAAAGAGGAAGAGCTGCAGCAGCTGCAAGAGGAGCTGCAGCAGCTGCGAGCCTCCACCGCCAGCTGGCAGCAGCAGGTGGAGGCTGCTGCAGCGCAGGCTGAGGCCGCGGCAGCGCAGACCGCGTCCAGCCAAGAAGCAGCGACGCAGACAGCTGTGCTAGAGGCGGTCCAGGCTGCGGTGCAGCCGCTAGAGGTAAAACTGGAACGGCGGCGGCAGAAGGCGCGGGAAGCAGAGCGGCAGGCAGAAGCCTTGAAAAAGAAGGTCAAGGATGCGGAGGAGGGGCTGGCACGTGCGCAGGAGGCGCTCCAGGTGGGCTGCTGCAGTTTGGGGACGGCTGGTCAGTACTGGTTGAGTAGGGCGCACCGCTTCTGTGCCATCGGTTGGCGGTGGCCAAGGGGCTGTGCCTTGGGCAAGCCGGCCCCTTGCAGGATCGGACTGCTCTGCCTGCAGCACATTGAGCGCTCTGCCCCAACATTCACACGGCATTGACACATCCCCAACCTGTCTTCTTTTACCTTACGAATGCAGGATGCGCTGGAGGACAAGCGCTACTTGCGCTCACGGGTGGAGCTGCTGGAGGAGGAGGCCCGCACCAGCAGCACCAGGTGGGCCAATTTCCAGGGCCGGGCCTGCACTGGACTGATGTTTGTGGGACGCATTGCACGACTTGCAGTTGGTGTACCATTGCGCCAACAGCTTGGATCAACACAAACCTCCACCTACATCATGTTCCCCCACTACCAGGCTGGGCCCGCCGGGCTTCCCCTCTCCGTTGGGTGGCCCGCTGCCGCCGCCGCCGCCCGGCCTGTTGCTGCCGCCTTCGGTGCACGTTCACATTGTGGAAATCATGCACAAAACAAGGGGGGCGCTGCAGCCAGAGGACTTTGATCCGCCGCCGCCGCAGATGCTGGTGAGGGAAGGGCAGAGGAGGGGAGGGCGCCTGGCAGATGTCGAGGAGCGGGGCAGGACTGTTGCTGGCGGGACTTGACATCGCCTGCCTTGCCTTGCTCGTGCCAGCAGCTCTGTTCATGTGTCCCACTCACCCCCACTGGGCGCTCCTACTGGCACCCATCGTCCTGCGTGGGCCTCCCGATCGCTCGCTCACTGCTCTGTGCCCGTGTCCTTGCCTCCATGCAGGACATGCCTGAGCATGTGCAGCACCAGTTCCTGGAATTTCTTCATGAAACGGTTACCATGAACGGCGCCCCCTATAAGCCAAGGGATTTTGTAGCCGCCTGGGCTGTCGACTTCCGCCCCTGACTGCGGTCGCCTGGGCCGGCCTGGGCGGTCGACAGGCGCATGGCCTGTGTGGCGCAGCGCACCTGGTGCAGCCCTTGTGTACAGCACTGCTTGATTCCGTTTGTGCTGACCACATCTTGCTCATTGCATGGATGTGAAAAGGCTTCAGCTGCACGGAGACGAGGAGCTGGCTGTGCCATGCAGCATTGTGAGCGCCGCCCAGCAGCAGAACACCCAGCGACAGAGTTCCCGTCCATTCATCGTCCTTTCTAGGCGATCAGCACCCTGTTGCACGCCGATCCTTGCCGCGCAGCCCGCTAGAGGCACCAGCTTGCGGCAGTTGCACCATGCTCGCGCCGCCAGCCGCACGGGCTCACACCCGCTTCACGATGCGTAGACGCGACACACGTGTTCCAAGCGCGGGCTGGGCAAGCGCCGCCGATCGTTGCCGCCGCCGCCGCCTGCACCCGGGCAGCACGGCGGCACGGGCTTCCATGGAGGCACCCGAGCAGCCCGCACAGGCCACCACCCTGCCTCCCTCGGCCCGCCCCAGCCGCCTGTTCTCCAATCTGAACCCCTCCTCGCTCAAACATGAGCCGGGCTCGGTGCTTGGGGCCGCCGCGCTTGTCGCAGGTAGCTGGGGGTTGGTGGCAGCTTCTGCTGGTCCTGGTGCTGTGGGTCGGGCCCTGCTTGCCCTGGCTGACCAACCATCATGAACACCTGCTGTATGCAGGCACAGCAGTGGGGGCGGGTATACTTGCAATCCCCGCAATAACTGCCGAGTCTGGCTTCGCAGCATCCTCAGTTGCCCTGGTTGGCGGCTGGGCCTTCTCTGTAGGTGAGCACCAAGGCAGGGAGCAGTTGGGGGGTGGTTCCCGTCCTCATGTGCCGCGAAATACATCCTTCTGGCAGGCATGCACAGCTGACTTTTGAACTGGCCCCACACTCCCACAATCGTGAACCCCGCATCGCAGCCACGGGACTCCTCATTGCCGAAGTCAACATCAACCTGCTCTGCGAGGTTGGAGCAGGGCGCGGCGTGTCCATCAGGTCAGCCCTGAGCCACAACACACACGCCGGTGCTTACCTCGCACTGGCATGCATTAGCATGCCTTGGCTGGACTTCGCATGCGTCTGTCTGCCCACCGCGTCGCTCAACTGCTCAAACACGTGATGCACTCCCTGCCTGTTTGGTTGCAGCTCCATGGCCCAGCGAACTCTGGGAGATGCCGGCAGCTCCATCGTGTCGCTGTGCTACGCCGGCCTCCATTACGCCCTGCTGGTGGCATGTAAGCTGAGGCTTGAGCGTCTGCTTGCCTGCGCATGCATGATGCCACCACGAACAATGAGAGGGTGCTCCTGTTCCTGCAATCATGAACGCTCTCACAGACGTTTAATCCTCTCCTTTTATCACGCAGATATTGCCAAAGCCGGCGAGATTGTGCAGCAGTTGACGGGGGTGCCCGAGTGGGCGGCCGATGCAGCATTTGCAGCGCTGTTTGGCGGCCTGTGCTTCAGCGGTGAGGAAGGTGTGGGCTCTTGGGCCGGGACATGGCGTTTCCATCCGGCAGGTGCTTTGCCTTCGTTTATAACCCATGTGTCTGTGTTTGCCCCCGTGCAGCTCGTGCCAAGACTCTGGATACAGTGAACTCCGTGCTGGTGGCGGCCGTTGTCGCAACCTTCCTGGTGCGCTAGTTAGGTCGTGCATGCTTTGAGCTCACATGGCTTTTCCAAGTAGCCACCTTGATGGCTCACCTGTTACCCTACCCCCTACTGCTGAATTGAAACCCATTGACGCACTTTTCCACCTTGGCATTTCGCAGGGCTTGGTGGGGGTGGCGGTCACCGACTTGAGGCCTGAGCAGTTAGCAACAGCCAACTGGGGCGCTGTGCCAGACACTCTTCCAGTCATAATGCTTAGCTTCGTCTTCCACAACATTGTGGGCACCATTGCCACGTCGCTGGAGGGTGATGTCCAGAAGATCAGGTACGAACGCAGGGCTGTGGGTGCCTGCACCATCCTGGGCAGATGGCCAAAATGCCTGAGGGCAGCTGAGGGGCACATGGCCAAAATGCCTGTGAGTGCAACAGCGTCTGCCCTTGAGCGTCGTTTGAAGCGAGTCCCGCTGTCCTCCGTGGCACCCCTGCTCCCGCAGGCAGGCCATCATTCTGGGCAGTGGCGTGCCGCTGCTCATGTTCCTCGCCTGGGACGCCGCAGTGCTGGGCAGCAGCGGCGAGGAGCTGCTGCTACAAGCAGGAACCGCAGCTGGCGCCGACCCGCTGGCGGCGCTGCGAGCCACGGGCGGTGCACTGGTGGCGCCCCTGATTGACGCGTTTTCCTTCCTGGCCGTGGCCACCAGCTTCATTGGCTTCATACTTGGGCTCAACGACTTCTGGTCGGACCGGCTGCAGGTGGGCACTTTGATGGCGAGAGGCTTCTGGGGGGAGCCCTGGACACGCGTTTGGCTGAAGGAGCGTGTGCGCCCTACGTATCAGCAGCCCATTCACCCCTTCCAGCGCCCCTGCCTTCTGACTCTGCAGCTACCCACCGGCGCGCGGCAGCCACTGCCCTACCTACTGACGCTGGGGCCGCCGCTGCTGCTGGCCCTCTCCCTGGGCCCAGCCGTGTTCCTGGATGCCCTCGACTTTGCGGGAACCTACGGTACGTGCCCAGCAGCACCGCTGCCCAGTGTCCTGATCAGGCATTGCCCTGATGGTGCAGCTGTGTGACCGCCATCATGCCACAGCCCCCGCCTGCTCACGCAGCCGTCCCTGCTGCCCCCTGCCCCAGGCGTGCTGGTGCTGTTCGGCCTGATCCCTGTGGCCATGGTTTGGAGCGAGCGATACGCACGGCCACCTACCACCCTCAGCCGCACCGAGATTGTGCCAGGCGGCCAACTGGTCCTGCTGGCAGTGGGCGGCAGCGCAGCGGCCATCATTGGCAGGGAGCTGCTGCTCAGCATCACACAACGGCTGTGAGCTGCTGTCCCTGTGCTGAAGCGTGCAAGCTTGCTGATCTGTTGCATTGCATTCTATGTACATAATCGATGTGAAACTGGCATCAAAGGCAAGGCATGAAGAGGCAGGATGACATCTGCTGCTTGCTGCTGTACAAGTCCTCCAAACAACGTAATGTACATGGGCTGCGTCAGGGTGGGCGAATCAGCTGGCCCTAGCGTCGACCTGCCGCAGACTCGCCCGCCAGCCGCGCCGCCACGAGGCTGTGATTGGTGCCATGGCCCCGTGGCACGGCGTGGCACTGCATCGGGTCAGCGCACACGCCAGGCAATCAGTGTGAGAGCAGGCTTTGTGAAGCGCGGGCATTCAGTTGGCACTGGTGGCGACCTGCATGGCAACACCGTTGTTGCCGGCTCGTGCTGCAGCAAGCACACGAAAGAATCTGACCTTGCGGCAGTTGAAGCCCAGTGGGCACTGGCCGCCGCAGCTGCAGCAGTTTGGGCAGCAAGGGAGTTGTGGGTCCGGGTGAGTGTGCCAGCCATTGGCTGCTGCGTTCGACCATGCAACATGAAATGCATACAGTACGCACGATGCAATTTCACAGAGCAGGCTGTGTGCACTCAAACCCCAAGACAGAGCTCACCTGTCAAACGGTCGCAGCTCAACGTAGGGGTCTGCAGTGCGGAACAGCCAGATGCAGTCCTGCAGGCCACGGACCAGGCTCAGCATTCTTCACTTCACCACTGTGAGCTTGGAGCATCGATGCCTTGCTGCACAGCACAGAGACATGTGCACTGCTTCCCTGGCGTGGCCCCAGGCGCAGCGGGCACTCACCCCCAGCAGTTTGCGGCAGAAGGCGCCAAAGTCTCGGCTCGCCTGCATCCAATCAGTTGAGACGCGTAGACGGGTGAGTAAGACCGCCTGTGCGTCCCAGACTGGTAAACAATGGCCACCAAACGGTCGCAAGACATGCGCAGCAAGGCTGCAGGGGACCTGCGGCCGCTGTGTCATGCGGGCGGCAGTAGCAGGGTGCCTTCCGCCGCCGCAGCGCCTCACCAGTTCTCGGAGTTGGGTGCTCCCCAGAGGAGGTGCAGCCCGCGCTACTTGGTGCAGCTCGCTGCACACATGGATAGTACACACACGCGATTGAGGGGAGCAGCTGCAGCCGAGGGGCAGGCAACCCAAACTCAGTGGCGGCACATCCAGCGCAGGCATCCATTAGCAATGCCGGTCTGCTGCTGCAAAAACGCAAGCATGCCTGAGGCGGGCGCGCTTCTGTGGGCAGTGCGCCAGGTGGGCCAGCAGCCGCTTCTTCAGCACCAAAAAGCTGGCCGCCCCTGCAGTTGAAGGGGCAGAAAGACCGCTGAAATGCTGCGGTGGCGTGCTGCAACTGTGCCTCCTGCAATCTGTGAGAACTGAGCCCAGTGCAGTGCCCATGCGGCAGCCAAAGGGCATCGCTGGATCATGCAATGGCAAGACAGCGGACAGTCGTGCAAGCTGCCAATCAGAAGCAGGCCATCTGGGCGGGCAGATGGGCAGCACCCTGCCCACCTCTCACATTCTCTCATGACTCTCATGAATTCGGGCCCTCAGGGGCTGGTGCTAAGCTGTTGAGACTGGACTAGACCCTGCCCACCTGGCTTCAGCTCCACGGGCGCCAGCATGTGAGGCACAGTGAAGAGGTGGCCCCGCTGGGTGATGAAGCGCAAGAGTTTCGTGTCCTGCTATGCAGGCAATGGCATGGAGGCGGCAGGTGACATGTCTGAGCGTTGCAAGTTGTTCAACAGGCGAACACAATTTCGAGTTGCCCAACACCAAGCGCAGGGCCGGCTGAGCACAGGCACGCATTGGCAATAAGTTGGGGGCCAGCAGGGCGCGGAGAAGGTCGGCAGCCACCCCCCTGTGCAAGCAAGCCCCCACCTTGGAATCGCACTGAAACTTTGTGAGGAAGGGCGGGATGAAGATGTCCATGGACTGCAGCACGTGCACCGGCTGCGGCCCATCCGCCAGCAGCTTGCTCACAATCGCACGCTCCATCTGCCACACCGGGTCCTGCGCACAATACAACAGGCCGAGGAGCGTTTCAGGCTTGTCAATGTTGAGCTGCAACAACTCGCATTGTGGACGGCCAGATGCAGAAGCTGTGGTGCTGCCCGGACCCGTGCTGCACGCTATCCCACACAACTGGCTCAGTGGCGCACCCAGAAGCGCGTGTCTTGCAGCTCGTCAGACGCTGGTTCGCCAGCGCTGGTGCGCCCGCCACTGGGACGTCCAACCCTGCTCTTGCTCCTGCTGGGGCTGCGGCTCCGCCGGTTGCGACTGCTGCTGCTACTCCTGCTGCGGCTGCTGCTGCGGCTGCGGCTCCGCTTGTTGTGCCTGCCCCGCCTGCTGCTGCTCCGCTTGCGACGCTTGCTGCCCCTGCTGCTGCTCCGCCTGCGGCGCTTGCCGCCCCTGCTGCTGCTGCGGTGGCTGCGCTTGCGGCTGCGCCGCTCGGCACTCCTGCTCCGGCTTCTGCCTCTGCTCTTGCGCGGCTCGCTGCGCTGCTGCTGCTGCTGCTGCTGCTGGGGAGCAGCGGCCGCTGCAGCTGGCTTGCTGTTGGCGACCCCGTTTGACGACAGCCACTGCCGTGCGGCGGCAGGCACCGGTGGCGGGACACTCGAGTCGTCAGAATGCTGCGGCTGGTCCTGCTGCTGTGGGGGCGGCTGCTGGTGCTGCCGCTGTTGAGGTGGCGGCGCCANCCTCCNTGCTGCACCTCCTGATCCTCCATGTCTGCCAAGTCAGGGGTGGCGCCCCGAGCTCCACNTGCTGGGAGGAGTGGCTGCCTCCGCAGCAGGGCTCGCAGCGGGCTCGTCTGCCGCCGCCGCCCCTTCTGTGCCCAGAGACAGTGCCAGCAGCACTTGCTCCTGACCCGCCTCTGCCGCCTGCTGCGCCAGCTGCGCCAGCACTGCGGGTGGCGCCAGCTGTGCCCCGCCTGCCGCGCCTGCGGCCTGCTCCTCCAGTGCGGCCTGCACCGCCTCCAGCGGGGCCACCAGCAGCTGGCGCCCCTGGGGCAGGTCCAGCAGATGGCCGCGGGACGTGACCTGCATGGGGGTGGGGCACTTGTTGTAAGTTGTGGGTAGAGAGGGGGCNAGGGGGGGAGGAGTGCATGAAAAGAGGTCAAGAACTGCGACCAAATATCCCAGCAGGCGTGAGCCACATCGTTTGCCAAGCGCCCCTGCCGCAAATTCCACCCAAAACCCCCTGCTCATTCTTTCCCCTGTCTCACCGCCATGATGCTGAGCCCCGCCTCAAATGCAGCCTCAGCCTCGCTAGTGGCAGCCCCCTCGGCCGCAGGCTGCAGGGCGCAGCAGGGCGCATCCAAAGCAGCCCACCGCGCGGCAGCTGCCGCAAGCTCCTCGTCGCAGCATGCGCGCTCGTCAGTCAGCAGCAGGCTGCAGAGCAGGGTGAGAGAAGAGATGCTGGTCAGTGGGGTGCATGCTGTGGCTGTCACAGACTGCCCTGTGCCTGCACAGTTCAACAGGCTGCAAGTGCTCCTCATTTTGCCTGCTGCTCTTTACCGTGCCCCACCCTTCGCAGCTCACCTGTGGCCTGTGGAAACAAAGGCGCTCCTGGCAGGCTGGCCATCGGGCCACCACCAGTTGCCTGACACAGGCAGCGCCTCCTCGCCATCCCCAAACTGCAGGGTGCCCTGCCAAGCACGGCTGGGGGCAGCGGCACGAGAGGATGGCTGTCCTGCCGGCAGAGCTGTGCCTGCCGGTGTTGCTGCCACACTGGGCTGGGACGCCTGAGCTGCTTTTGCAGCAGCAGCCTGCGCCAATGCCTGCGCCCACGGAGCTTGCGCCAAGGCACTGGGCAGAGCTGCTGCCGGAGCTGCTGCTGCGCCATCCGCTCCCACATCTCTGCTGGCTCGCCGGCTGCTGCTGACTTCAAGCGACTGCCCTGCACCGCCAGCTGGCTCCAAGCCCCATGCGCCGTCCTGCTCAGCTGCATCAGGGGTGACCTCAGTGCCTTCAGACGGCTGCCCTTCGGCGGCTGCTGCCTGCTGCTGCTGTTGCTGCTGCTGGGTAGCTGCCGCCGCCGTCGCTGCTCCCTCAGCCACCGCCTGGTCGGGTGTTTCAGCTGACGGCTGTTCCTCAGGAGCGGGCGACACACCCCTGCCTAAGGAGGATCGCTCCCTGCACAGCTGCTGCAGCACAGCAGCCCAGTGGTTGCGGTCCTTGTGCGGGCCGCTTTTCTGCTGCAGCAGGAGCGCGGGTGCCGACTCGAGGCGCGGCGGAGCGTGGGCCTGTGCGCAGGAGGCAGCAGTGGCCAGCGGGGTGAGCAGCGATGCGCCAAGGCAGGCTGGAGTGCAACAGATGGGTGTTGCCCCCAGGTGTTGCTCCCAGGCTGTGCAGGGCCATGCTTGTGGCCCTTTGCCATTGCTTACGTGCGTGCAGTCTGCGCCACCCTTGCACGCTGCTTTGGGGTCAGCCACATACTGGACCGGGCACTGGCGCAGGAAGGCCGCATCCGGCGAATTGCGGCAGACAACGGTAGAACAGCAGATAGTTGGATCTGAGTCCTCGGATCTGAATCCGAAGAACATTGATGGGGGGAAGAAGCTCACTGTCATCCATGCAGATCATCTATAGTGGTCGCAGCAAATGCGGTTACCAATCGCGCCTGTGCAGCAGGCTGCATGCGTGATCAGCTTGCCCTTACACCAGACTGTCCTGCTTCGCTGACTGTTAACCACACCTGTCAAACGGCCGCAACTCCGCAAAAATGGACGCGGTCTCGCCCCACAGCCACACGCAGTCTCCCAGGCAATGCCGCATGAAGACGGGGAACGTTTCCAGCGCTTGCACCTGCAGGAGAGGCGAGGGGACTGGGCGTCACAGCAACCCTTGAGCCATGCAAGAAAGCGCCAGCAGTAAATCCCTGCTAAAGTCTGCTGCTGAGAGAAAGAGGCCGGCCAACCTGTGCGCCCATCTTGCGGGGCAGGGCATCTATTGAGGAGGAAGCGCGGTCCATGAGCAGCGCATGCAGCTCGCTGCGGCAGCCGGGCGGGGCAGAACCGTGAGGTGGGCATGCACACGAGCGGCAGTGCATGGACAAGCAGTGTTTCAGCTGACAAGGGAATGAGGAAGCCTATTACTGCGACCTCATCTATCCAGGCAGGCTCCCATTGGTGCCCGCCCTGCGCCAACCCAACGGCTTCACACCTGATGGGCGCACGCCGCAGGCGCCGACCGTACAGCGCATCCAGCAGCTGCTGCTTGATGTGCAGCAGGTCGGCAGCGCCTGCATGCAGGCAGGGGGCGAGGGGGTTTGCGTTGCAGCGGAGCAGACGTGGCGCAGGAATGTGTGAGTGCATACAACAATCCAGCTGGCACAGGAACGAGCTGGGCGCCCGCATCCCCACCCAGTTGGAGGTCGCAATCCCGTCCATGTCCCCCTATTCCCCCTTCCAATGACACCCCCTTCCTCACGGGGCGCGGGGCGCAGCTCGTCGCCTCGCACCACTTCAAACAGGTGCGGTCGGTTGCCCACAAAGCGCCGAAACACCGACTCCTCGCTCTGCCCCGCATCCCCCAGGAAAGGCGGCAGGCTGCGCACGCCGTCCTCCCTCAGCAGGCGCAGCAGCTGGTAGTCGGGCTGCTGGCCGTGCTGCCGCAGCAGGCCCAGGCAGCGCCGCTCCAGCGCCAGCACCGGGTCCTATGGGAGGGAGAGGCCAGGGAGTTGATCGGAGAGGCAGCTTAGGGATTAGGGTGGTGGGGGAGGGAGGCTGGACGGCCTCCCCTGCCTTCTTGGAGCAACGGAGCAGCGGCGTTGAAGCAGCCTGGTGCGCTCCTTGTTCACCAAACCAGCAGCCGAAGGGCGGTTTGCCGGCGCCCAGAGCTCACCCAGTGCCAGTACTCGTCCCTGGGCGCAGCTGGCAGGCTGTCCTCCACCGAAGGAGTCGCCTCCTTGGCCGTGGGTGCCGCCGCCTGGCTGCTATGCTGCTGCTGCTGCTGCAGCTGCTGCTCCTGCCCATGAGGCGCTGCTTCGGCACCCACAGTGCCGCACACTGCGATGGCAGCCGCTGGTTGTGGCGGCGGGGGTGGCACCAGGCCCTCCCTTGGGCCGGAAGCATGAGCGTATGGCTGTGCAGCACTGAAGGGCACTGCCGCTGAGCTGCCGCCCTGCGGAGGTGCTGCAGCCGAGGCAGCGACGGTACCAGCTGGCGCAACAGCATAGCCGGCAGGGCCAGCGTAGCCAGCTGGTGGCGCTGCGTAGTTGGCAGCTAAGGGCGCAACGGAGTGCTGCTGCCAGCCAGTGTTGTAGAATGCGTGAGGCGGTGCCATGTGCGGCAAAGCAGGCATGTACTGCAAGGGAGGCGGCAGAGGCGGCAGGCTGTGACTTATATGAAATAGAGACAGTGCCACGCTCTTGTGGTGCATGCATGGGGCAGCAGAAGAGCTCGTTGATGCTGCAAAAAATATGCAAGGGCTCCCCTCCGCACCGGGCTGTGGTACGCCGGCGCGCCATATGGCATGTGCGGGGGCATGCCGGCATAGGGCAGCGGGGCAGCGTAGGCGCTGGTGGGTGGGTAAGCAGCTGCATCAGGGAGTGCGTTGAAAGAAGGCACCAGCAAATGAGAGCCAGCTTTTGTCAAGATGCATGTCGAGCATTGCAGCCCTGCCGTGAGCCGCCCCTGCCACCCCACCTCATCCCAAGCATGCCACCTCAACACCAACTCACCAACAGGCGTTGTGCCTGCGGCCCAGGGAGCAGCACCTGGTGCCACAGCTGGCAACACTGCTGGTGCATCACCACCCGCTGCCGCGCTGGCTGGTGCATCGGCCCCCTGGGCAGCCGCGGCCTTGGCTTCTGCAGCCTGCTGGTCTGCCCGGGCTTTTGCCAGCACATCCAGCTGCTGCTTGAAGCTGAATTTGGGGTTGGCCCTCAGGGCTGCTGCGGCGTTCTTGGCCTTGGCTGCAGGGTCATTGGCTGCGTCTGGCTTTGCGCTGGCTCCTGCCGCGTCTGCCGGCTGCATCTCCGCCCCTGCTGCCGGCTCGCTAGGCGGCGGGGCCGCTGGTGCATCCCCGCTGGGCGGCGGGGCGGGCGGCAGTGGCGGCGGCAGCGGTGGCATGGCTGTAGGACTAGCCACTCCAGCCTGCTGGCCTGGCAGGTTGGCTGGAGGCAGCTGTTCAGGCGCTTGTGCAGCCGGCTCACGTGCTGCCTGGTGCTGCTGCACCTGCTGCTCCTGCTTTGCCTTCAGCTGCTGCCAGCGCTGCTGCCGCAGCGTCTGCTGGTTTGCAGGACGCTGGGCTGGGGCCTGCGGCTGGATCTGTGCCAGCGGCTGCACAGCATGCACCAGCTCTTGCATGTGGTTGGGTGCCTGTGCTGGTGCCTGCCGAGCCTGCTGAGCCTGCTGTGCCTGCTGCACCTGCTCTGCATGCTCTGGCTGAGCTGGCTCCTCATCAGACTCACTGTCATCGTTGAACAAGGAGGCCAGCGCACGCTGCTTTCGCTGGTTTTGGGCCTTGCTGCCACACTGCTGGCCCACAGCGGCACTGCCGCTCGCTGCCCGATCTGCACGCTGGTCGCTGGGCTGCTGGCTCGCCTGCTGCTGCGGGAGGGCCAGGCCTTGGCTGGCGGACGCCGCTGCACCCTGAGCTCTGCTGCCCGGCTGTCTGCCAGCGCTGTGCAAGCTGGCACCTGCTGAGCGGCCAGTGCTTGCCTGTGGCAGCCCTCCGCTGGACATGGCAGAGAGCTGCGGCACAGCCGCCTCTTCAGTGCTCCCTGACAAGTGCTGCTGCTGCTGCTGCTGGTGCTGCACCGCCGGCGGCTGGGGTGCCTGCTGAGCAAAGTGTGGCTGCTCTGTCGGCACCTGCTGCTGCAGCCGCACGCGTGAGAGGCGAGGGTCGGTCGCCAGACCGGGCCCAAGCTGGCGGTCTGGGGCTTGCACCTCGCCCCCTGCAGGGGGTTGATAGTGGGGCATGCGCGGCCGCTGCTGCGCCGGTTGGGGCTGCCGCTGCATGGCCGGCTGCTGTGCAGTTGGCTGCTGCGAGGGAGGTTGCAGCTGGCCATACCCCTGGTGCTGCTGCGCTTGGGGCGGCCATGCCTGCGGCGGCAGCAGCTGCTGCTGCTGCTGCTGCTGCTGCTGCTGGGGCGGCGGCTGGCCTGACCGGCTGCCGAGGAGGCCGCCTGGCCCTGCCACATGCACGCCCTTCAAACGCGCTGCTACCGCCTGCTTGTTGTTGAGGTCAACAACGAGGATGTTCACAGCGGCAGCCAAGTGGGTGGGGGNCAGTGCCTTGGTTGTTGGGTCCCTGTCCCTGCAAAGACAGACGGCATGGCACTGGTTGGCCAGACATCCCACATCAGCACATCGGCTGCACCACCTCAGCTTGTTTTCTCTGCCGCAGCCCATGGACCGCAAAGGATACGTGTGGCAGCCGGCTCTCACTTGGCGGTCTTTTCAATCCACGTCTGCACAAGGTGCCGCTGCCAACGCAGCATGGCCACCTGCACCAGAAAGGGGTGAGGCATGCAATCAGGCAGGGACGCATGCCGGCACGCGCGAAAGGGCTGCCAACAGCAAGCGCACATGACTGCATCACTTCCTGTCCTTACAAACCACCAGCCCAGCACCAGCAGGGCTGCCGCCGCACCTCACGCGCACTCCAGGGCGGTCTAGCCTGTTGCGCATCCGCAAATGCCCTAAACTCTGCCTCTGTGGGCGGTTGGCCGGACACAGCTTTGGGGAGTTGGGGAGCATTGGGCTCGCCCTGCGTGGCAGGTAAATGATAAGGGCGTCACCTAGCTACATCTCCACAAAAGGAACAAGCGAAGCTCGCTGGCCGCCCTGGACGCACTTGACTTGTTGCCTAGTTCCATGGCATGCAACCCCTGCAGGCGAGCGCAGTACCTGCAGCGTGAAGTGCATCCGGCCAGTCTCCCGCGCCACGTGCGTGATCCTGAAGAGCCCGTACACACCGCTCTGGACATTAGAGGGAAATGTGGGTCAAAGGGTCAACGGCGTTAGGCGCAATGGCCAGGCCTGGTGCCGTACGCTCCTCTAAACACTGAACAATGGTGTGTTGCTGGCTGCCATGTAGGGCAGAAGTAAGCATCAGAGCCAGGCGAGCGGAGCTGCCCAACAGCACGCCTGGCTTGCCTTCTTCAGCCGGACCAGCAGGCCGCTCAGCAGGCTTTCGGGGCCGCGGCCTGCAAATGCACGCAGTGCATGGCAGTCAGATTGCAACACCAATCGCAAGCGCGGCAACAGGCATGGCCAGGCATCCCTTCATCCAGGCTCACAGCAAACATTTCAGTCTACTCGGCACAGCATGGCCGAACGATTGCCGACCCCGCCCAACAAGGCTCACGTTGCAGCTCCAGCTCGATGGGCACCGCCGCCAGCAGCTCCTCCTTTGTGAGCACCATTTCTCTCAGGTTGTGCTCGTTGTACAGCGCCGGCTGCTCCGGCCGAACCAGCCTGCCCGCCTGCTGTTGGCTGCCCTGCTGGCGCTGCTGCCCCTGCCCTGATGGAGCCCCACTTGGCCTGCTGAAGCTGCTGCCGCTGAGCTGCCGCTGCTGGCTGCTGGAAGGCGCGGCTGGCGGCGGGCCGTGGGGCGGGCCTCCATTGCCATGCACCCACTGCGGCGGCGGCTGCTGGATCGGCTGCCGTGCCACCGGCTCATAGACCGGGGATGCTGGCGAGGGGCCGTTGAAGGCATCTTCTGCCGCAGCTGGCCCGCCTGCCGGCCCTGCCAGCCCTTGCAGCAGCCCAGCTGCAGCTGCCGCGCCTGCTGGCGGCGCCGCTTGCCTGCCTTGCCGGTCGCCTGCAGGCTGGCCAGCAGGCATGGGACCATGCTGGCCTTGGCTTTGCTGCTCAGGCAGGGGTAGCAGGGGGTCATCTTCCAGCTCCAGCCCTGGTTCTTGCTTGATAGCTGGACCAGCGGGCGGCCCTGGCTGCGGCGGCGCCGWCGTGGCGCCCTGGCTGCTCCCKCTGCTGCCTGCCTGGGCCGCKGGTGGGGGTGGTGGCTGCGGCTGCGGCGGTGCTGGCACCTGCCTCGGCCGCCGCCGCCGCTGCTGCTGTTGTGCAGGCAGCTCTTTAMTGTCACCTGCCTCGAAGCAGCCTGCACCTGCAACTGCCTTTGGCCCTGCTGCGTCAACTGGCTGCTGACCTGCATGGTGTTTGTGCATGGCTGTCGCCGCTGCAGCCGCCCGCTGTGCCCGAGCTGCAGGCCCAAATCGCTCCTCTATGTCGCTGTCATTCGGCAGCTGCTCCTCCAGATCACCTGCAAGGCCATCCAAGTCGCTGTCATCGCGGCGCAGCAGATTCGCTGCTACTGCTGTGGCAGCCGATGCTGTGGCAGCCGCTGCTGCCGCTGGGTCGCTGCGCGGCCGCTTGGCTGCCTGCTTGCTCTCCGTGGCCTTTCTTGCTAGCTGCTTCGGTTTGCCCTGCATCATTTTACGGCAAGTGGTGTGCAGTAAGAGCCTTGTAAGGGAGCTGCACGTCTTGCCCCTAAACGCAACACCGTGGCGGCGCCGAGCGGCGGCGGCCGGTGCCTCACCATCGTGGGCCGCTGTGCGGCACCTTGCTGGAAATGGCCGCTTCCTACTCCATCGCGTCACGCTGCCGCCTGCCCGCCAGGGGCCCTGGCAGAGCCACGGGAGGTCCTGCTCGCCCTGAAGGGCCGCCCTGCCAGAGGCAGGCAGGCTCTGCAATGATGCAAGCAGCCGAGCTTCTTGCCTTCTTGCTGAGAGCGGCTAAACCCAGCGATTCCCTTCAGCCCATGAAACTTGCGAAAAATGTGGCGCCATCGCGCCTCCTGAGCTGCTCACGAGCATTGCGTTGGTCTAGGATGCGCCTTATTGATGCTTGAGAGGCCGATTTTGCTCGCCAAACCTTGGCTCCAAAACTAGGGCTCTCCTAGTTGGCCCGACAAGAGCCTCAAGCGCCTCCACCCTTCCCGTTTCAAGCAGCAGCAGTCGCACAAACCGATGAACNGAGCCAAGGAGGGCGGCAGCTGGTGCTAGCCCTGCAGGGGCGCTGGCGGCGGCAGCGGGTGCACCGGCGCCGCTCGATCAGCATGAACCTGCTGCTGCTGCTGCTGCTGCTGGGGAGGCAGTGATACCGCCGCGCACGCCAGCACGCCGGCGCCTGTCCCTCAGGGAGAAAGTGGCAGGGCTGCAGCAGCATGCTGGGAGCTTGCCCGCCCCGCAGCCACCACTGCGGAGCGCGCCGTACATTGGCGCCATCTCACCAGCCTGGGGCAGTGAGGGTGAAGGCCCACTGCAGCAGCACAAAGGCAGCCCCGGCAGGCCCACTGAGCAGAGCCAAACTGTGCAGCCCTCGCCCTATTCTGGCAAGTACGAGTTCTCGGGAGAGGATGAGGCGGCGCCGCACGGCTACACCGGCACGTACGCTTTCCATGAGCAGGAGGACGAGAGCGATGGCAGTGTGCACCTGACAGGCGCGCCTGCTCGCAGCAAGCGGCCACGCAGCAAGCGACCTGCTGAGGGCCCAGCAGCCCCTGCCGTTGCTGGCGGCTGGACCGAGGACGGCTGGTTTGTGCCTCCGCCAGCTACCAATGCACGCCCCGGCCACAAGCGGCCCACATCCAGCCACTCCAACTTGCCCCCATTGACCCGCTTCTTGTCCCCCTCCAAGCCTGCACCCAGCTAAGCCTCTTGCCAAGGGCAGGTCAGGTTCTTCGCCATGTGTATCCCAATCCCACACCAGTGCGCCTATAACAAGATGTTGCAGACGAGGCAAAGCCAAGCGGAGAGAACGGAGGAACGGGCCGGCGCAGAAAGTTGGCTGTGGGGTCGCCGAGAGGGGCAGTGCACAGTCGAATGTCAGCGCTTGTGCCAGGCTGAAGAAGAAAGTGTGGTTGTGTCAGTCGGTCTAGCAGCAGGCACAGCCAGTTGAGAGAGAGGTTGGTCGGCATCAGTTCTGGTCAGTTGTGCGGTTGTGTGTACAAGGCAGTGCTGGCGGGAAGCTCGTCACTGCCGTCCGATGTCAGCTGCATTACTCGGGCTGGCTCTGGCTGTATGGTACCGGGCTGCGTGCTGCACGCCGCCGCGTGCTGATCTGTCCTGACTCCAGTGCCTGCAGGGGTTGCAGGGCACAGCGCACCTCAATCCATGCAGCTGGGCTCTGGCACGTCGCACCAAGCACAGAGGCAGGAATGCATGGCCCACTCCCTCCTCACCAGCACAGCATCCTCAACCCATGCACACCGCACCTGCTTGAACAGCGGGCTGACGCCCGGCACATTCTCCTCGCCCTTGCTGCCCGCAGCCGTCGGCCGCCCGGGCGTTTTGCCCAGCACCGCCTTCTCCACTGTGTTGGGTGGCGGGCGGTTGATGTCTGCCGCCACGGTTGACACCACGCGCTGCAGGCGGTCGGTAGCCGCCTCCAGCCGCGCCCGCAGCGCCGGCATGCGGTTGGCTGCCGCCGCCAGCCGCGACTGCAGCTCCGCGGGCTGAGGCGACAGCGGGAGCGGCGCTGCGGCAGGCTGCTGCACCTCTGCATCCGGTGTGTCTGCCTGCTGCTCGCCACTGCTGCCCTGCTGCTGCGCATCCTGGTGCAACTGTGCGTACTCTCCCTGCGGCTCTGCTGCATCGGTGGCCAGGGGCGCTGCTGCTGCATCAGCATGTTGGTCTGCTGCACCAGTGCTGCCGTGCCCGGCTGCTGCTGCATCCTGCTGCTGCGCCGGCTCCAGCTCCGCGGTGGGCCGGAAGGCCGCCAGCCGCGCCTGCACCATCTGCTGCAGCTGCGGCAGCATGCTAGCCCGCAGCTCCGCCACGCGCCGCGCCTGAGCGTCCACCCGCTGCTCCAGCTCCACGACCTCTGCATCCGCCGGCGGCGGCGACAGCGGCGGCAGCATTGGAGAATGCAGCGCCAGCGAGGCGGCTGCCGGCATGAGCTGGGCTCGCGTGCGCAGCGTGGATGCGGGGCCTGCTGCGGTGGCGGCAGCTGCCTGCTCATCCTCCTCCTCGGCCAGAACCACCATCTGGCGCAGGTGCTCGCTGAACCAGTCCTGCGCCGCAGTGAGGGGGGAATGCTGGGGCTTAGCGTGGGGCATGCGGGAGGGCGGGCTGGCAAGGACATGGCAGTCAAAAAGGATAGCAATTCGGGTTTGTTGTGGGCTGGCATAGTATGAGGTGACAGGGTGTGCCTGCCAGATTTCTCAATAGATGCACTCCTGCGCCCAAGCGGCGGCAGGCGGCGCTCACCGCGGCGGCGCCCCGCTCCTCCTCGCTCAGCTGCACGCCCGCGTCGCCCTGCGGCACGGCAGCAACAGGGGCCGGTGAGCTGCGCCTGGAGGTAGCACAGACGCTGGCTGTCGCCCTGCGCCTCCGGCTGTCGGCCCGCGCACCTCGGCCAGCGCCTCCAGCAGCAGCGCCCGTATCGTCTCCACATCGCCCTCGCCGCGCAGCTCCACCTTCTCCAGGAACGCCAGGGCTGCAGGCTCCGCCATACGAGGTGGTTGCAGGCGGTCGGGCCTGCTGCACGGGTTGGTGGGCTGTCTGCAAGGCGCCGGGCGATCGGAGAATGTGGCAGCGCCCGCTGAGGACAGCACCGCTCGTCTGCTGTGCCTGCCGGGATTTCATTTTGGGGCCCTGCATCTGAGGCGCCGGGCGCCTCGCCCGCATTCCCATCCGCTTGCAGCTCGTATTCTACAGTTTGTCAGCTGGCGGTAGGGCCTGGAACACCCCTTCGGGCCGCTCGGCACTTGCAGCCTGCGCCCACACACACGGCAGGCCCCCTCCGCACCCCACATACCTGTCGGAACCCCAATTGAGCGCGGCCTGCCAGCCCGTCATGGCGGGGGAGCCTGCCAGCGGCGGCGGCGGCGGTGCAGCAAGCACCACTGCCGCGCTGCCCAACAAGGCTCTGGAGCAGACTCACGGCCTGCGTGATTACTACCGCGTGCTGGCCGCCAACAGGCAATTTCGGTTCCTGTGGTTTGCCGAGATGATCGACAACATCGGCTCCTGGCTGGTGCGCCGCCGTCATGGGGGGCACGGCAGTGTGCCTGCCGTGTGAGCATGATGGATCTCTGCATGCCTGCCCGCTTTGTGCTCCCAGCATCTAAAGCCACTGCCCTGCCTCCGCACCCTGCCGCACAAACAGTCCTACGTGGCCACGCTGGAGCTGGTGGAGCAGTTCAGCGGCGGCAGCGGGCTGGCCATCTCGGGCGTGGTCATCATCCGCTTCATGCCCTCGCTCCTGCTCGCCCCCGTGTGCGGCGTGGTGGCCGACAGGTGGGCGGCTGGGGAAGGAGGGCATGATTTGTCGAGGGTGTGCTAGGAAAGCTGGATGGCTGGAAAGGATGCGCAGCAGGTGCCATTTGTCAGCAAATGCAGAGCATGCACGCCCGCCAGTTTGCCTACAGTTCCCAATGTTCAGCTTGACCGCTGCTCCGCCCTCCTGCATGCAGGGTCAACCGCGTGGGCGTGCTGGTGGTGGCCGCAGTCATAGATGCCGCGGTGGTGTGCGCCCTGGCGGCGGTGCCGCTGGTGGGCGCAGGCCAAGTGGTGGTGCTGTACGCGCTGCTGGCCCTGCAGTTTTCGGCTGCCGCTTTTTACGAGCCAGGTGAGAGTCAGAATCGGATGAAACTTCATTGGCTAAGCTGTTGCAGCATGGCATCAGCCACTGTCCGGCGGCACCAGTGTCGCTGCAGCTTGCACCATGCCTTGCCACTGGCGTCATCCACTCCCGTCATGCTGCTTGACATAGCTGATCCACTGCCTCTTCCTGTCCCAACCGCAGCGCGCAAAGCGTTGGTGCCGGTGCTGGTGCCAGCGGACCAGCTGCACCTGGCAACCACCATTGATAGGTGAAACGAATGGCAGCTGCCACAAGCATGCAGTGCAGCGGCTCGAAAGGGATGCAGCCAATTAGTTATCCTGTTGTTGATGTGCATGCGAATGCCTGCCGTGCACAGCAGTGCACGGTTGGACCATCTGAAATGCTGCCCTTGCTTGCCACTTCCCACCCCGTCTTGCACAGCTTTGCCTGGAGCATCACCGGCGCAGTGGGCGCGTCCGTGGGTGGTGTGGTGGCCTCCCGCCTGGGTGTCTCCGCCTGTTTCCTGGTGGTGAGCTGGGCCAATGCAGGCTGGAGTGCGGTGTGCCTGCTTGTGTCCTAAGAGGAGACTATGAGCTGTGCAGCCAGGCTGGCAAGGTGGTCAACTGTGCTTGGGTTGCACGCCTGCCGTTTGCCATGTTGCGACATCTGCCACTCTCTGTTCCTCCCCTGCAGGATGCCGTCACGTACCTTGTTGCTGCGTGGTGCGCGCAGCAGGTAGGTCGAGACGTTTGATGCTCTGCTTGTCTACCGCAGCAGGAACTGTGGCGGGTTGGGTAGGGGTACCAGCAAGGTGCCACACGGATTTCTGTCGCTCACCCACCTGGCTGCCGCCCATCACCTGTCTGCAGCTGCCGCGCGAGCTGGGCGCCCCTGATGCTGCCGCAAAGCAGCTCAAGAAGTTTGCCAGCATGCGGCAGGTGGAGCTGACGGGGGCGCTGGGGCATGAGGAAGCTGCGGCTGCCGGCAGCCAGCGGCCCCACAGCCGCAGCAGCGTGGATGCTGCAGAGAACGGCAGCAGCCACCATGCCGGCACGCTCACGCATGCTGAGCACCGGCACCACCACAGCCCGGAGCGCAAGCCCAAGGCTTGGGAGCCAGCTGAGCGGGAGCCGCTTGCTGAGCTGGCGGCCCTGCAGGAGCATGAGGGGGGCATGGACCCCAGCGGGCGCGCCGGCAGCGGCGCCTCGGCAGCAGGCMCCGCTGGACAGCGCGCTGGCGGCGGCGCTGCCCTGCTGGCTGCCGCCACTGGGGCGCTAGCAGAGGGCGTGCGGGCGCTACGCGAGGGCTGGGCGTACATGCAGAGCCGAGAGAACAGAGACGTGGCGGCGCTGGTGCGCTGTGTGGTGGCCTTCTCGCCGTCGTCCCACCTGCTGCTGGTGGCCTCCCTGGATGATTACACGCGACGCTGTGTCTTTACAGCAGCCGGCCCGTTTTCCACCCTCAATCCAGGTGCTGATGAAGTGCGCAGCTGCGCTCATTTGGGGGGCAGTGGACATAATTAACGTGAAAATTAGGTGGGGCGGGCAGGTTGCTGGGGGTTGTTGCGGCGTTTGTCGGGCAGAGTGCTGCTGCAGCTGCACCTTTCCTTTGGTTTGCCAAGGCACTCGGGCCCAAGTTGTTACGACCGGCCCTGCATGGCAGTGTGCCCACCCTTCCTCATCCTCACTTGGCATACAAACCATGTGCCATGCCTCCTTCCCTGCTGTTCATCCCAGTGCTCGGCTCTTTTNCCCTGCCCCGCCGCCCTCCCTGCCGCAGCCAGATGGAGAGCATGCAGTGGGTGGGCGACTCGTCCACCACGCTGGGCCTCATCTTTGCCACCGTGGGCCTGGGCTGCTTTGTGGGGCCGGTGGTGCTGAACCACCTGTTCCCGCCCTACCCCGCCTCGCTGCGCTGGGGCGTGGCCGCCAGCTACCTCCTCTTCTTCGCCGGCTTTGTGAGTTGTCTGGAACTGCGGGCTACGTACCTTGGTAGTCTTGGCATGGCTTGGTCTCAGAGCAATGTCGTGCCGAAGGTTGCTGGTGTAGCACTCGTGCCATCGTTTGGACTTGTTTCTGAACGCCCGTACAACTTCCCCATTTTCTGTTCCCATCGCAGGCTCTCATGCTGATCGCCCCCAACATTGTGCTGGTCCTGGCATCCACTTTTGTGCGCGCCATGGGTGAGCGGCGGCAGGGGTGGGGGAGCGGGGCCCTAGGTCTTGGCTGTGGCATCCTTGCCAGGCTTGAATGTATGCCTGCATGCCCCACTCACCATTCCAGGCCATCCTGCCGCCAAACCCACTGCATTTTCCCGCCCTCTGTCCCCTCCCCTCCCCAGGCTCCGCGGTGCTGTGGGTGTACAGCACGCTGCTGATGCAGCAGCGCGTGCCCAACGACTTTCTGGGCAGGATATCGGCGCTGGAGGGCGCCGCATACACCATCGCAGAGTCTGCCTCGTCGGTGTTTGGAGGTGCGGCGGCATGACGTGTGCGCATGGGTGGGGCGGGAGGCATGGGTTTGCATAAGCCCGCAGGCTCTTTGCATCAAGGGTGCCAGGAATGCGTGCCTGCAGGGCGGCCGCTGAAAGCAGCCCATTTGGCTCTGATCCAAACAGTCATGACCTTGCTGGCCCCTTGGCTAACCACACGCAGGCGCCGCGTTTGACATCTTCCACCTGTCGCTGCACCAGCTGCTGCTCATCCTGACCCTGATGGCGGGCGTCATGGCGGTGGGCTGGAGCCTGTATGCATGGGTCGCCAACCGCAGCAGCAAGGGCGGCAGCAGGGCCGGCTACCTGCCCGTCAGGCAGAGCGACGAGGGATAGCAATGCAGCCGGATGTAGACCCTGCAGCCGGATGTAGACCCCCCATGCCCCGCCTTGCCCCTCCACAGCCTTTGCCTCTCAATGCCTGCCTGCCTGCCTGCCTGCCTCGCTCAAACGCGTCACTTTACAAACGCACACACGCAACACATCACAGGGGAAGGGCCACGCACACTAACGAGGGGTTTATTGCCTGAAAAAGCGGGGGGAGTGCAAACAGCAGCGCAAGCAAGCGGAGTTGGTTTCCTTGTTTTTTTTTGCTTTTCGGGTTTGAGCAGTGCAAGGGGTTGCAAAATCGTGTCTGTGGGGCAGCGATACCTGAGTTGGGGAAGTGAATAGAGCACATTGTTCAATGAAACCGCTGCTGAGGTGGGTCGCACGAGGACGGGTGGTCTGGAGTGTAAACGCAAAGCAAGGAGAGTCAAAACGAACAAGGTAGGGCAAGCTTGCAGGAGCGGGAGCGACAGCAGGGAGCGAGCGGGCGTGCGGGGTGGTGCGGTGAGGCAGGGTACAGGCGGGGCGGCGGGCCGGGGCGGCGGGCGGGGGCGCTCGCAGGGCGCGCGGTCGGCGGCGGCATGGCGAGGCCCCTGCCCGCGGCGCCGCTCTCGCTCGCCTGGCGGGTGGGTGGCGTGGGGTGGGGACGGGCGGGGGGTTGTTGTGCAAGCCGCCGCCCCGCAAGGGCGGTCGGCGGGGGCGTTGGGGACAGATGGGGCGCACGGCTGCCGG
>JADXDR010000032.1:240983-254256 GCA_025026875.1 Chlorella ohadii
CAGCGCGGGGTTGAGGCCGGCCAGGCCGCCGGGGCGCATGCCCGCCGCGGCCGCGGCCGCCTGGTTGATGTTCAGCTGCTGCTGGAGCGCCAGGTTGTTGAGCTGGCCCTGCAGCAGCTGGTCCTGCTGCGCCTGCTGCGCGGCGCGCTGCAGCGCGTTGGCCTGGTTCAGCAGGTTCTGCTGCTGCTGCAGCAGCGCAGCCGCGTTCTGCTGCTGCAGCAGGTTGCCGGCCGCCTGCTGCTGCTGTTGCTGCTGCTGCTGCAGCAGGGCGTGCTGGATCAGGTTGCCCAGGTTGGGCTGCGCGGGCGCAGGAGCCTGCGGCTGGAGCGCCTGCAGGGAGCACATAAGGGGGCAAGGAGCGTGGCATCAGAAGGCTGCAACGGTCACCAAGCGGGCAGTGCCAAGCAGGCGGTGCCAAGCAGAATTGGGGCCTGGCCTCCACAACTTGGACAACCCACTTGAACGAACAACCCCGGTCTCCTTGGACAACCCAGCCAGACCAAGCCCTGCCACCGCAAGCCCCAGCTTACGTTGCGGAGCATCTGCTGCTGACGCATGGCAGCCGCCTGGGCCGCCTGAGCGGCCTGCGCCGCGGCCTGCAGGTTGGCCAGCGACTGCGCCTGCTGCTGCTGCTGGGGCGCGGGCTGGCCGTAGCCGCCGGGCGGCAGGCCTGCGCCCCGCTGCTGCTGCTGCTGCTGCTGCAAATGCTGCTGCTGCAACTGCTGCTGCTGCTGCAAGTGCTGCTGCTGCAACAGCTGCTGCTGCAGCAGCTGCTGCTGGGCGGCGGAGGGCCGGGGGGGAGGCCGCTGGGCAGGCCGCCGCGCTGCTGCTGCGCCGCCAGCTGCTGCAGCTGGCTGCTCAGGCCCATCGAGCCGGGCGGGGAGGGGCCGGAGCCGCCGCGCAGCAGGCCGCCGCCGCCGGCGCCGTAGCTGGAGGACAGCGGGTTGGACGGGCCGGTGGAGGGCGGGCGCTGAAGGCCCGCGCCCAGCGCCGCCTGCTGGCCGCCGGCCGACAGGATGCCGTCGCTGGGCGCGCCCGCCAGTTGCTGCCAGTTGGGGCGCGCGATGCCGTCCAGGGAGGACCAGCTCTTGCCGCCGGCGCCGGGCGCGCCCAGGTCGGCGGGGGGCGGCCCGCCCTGCGGCCCGCCCAGCCCGCTGCTCAGCGTGCGCGGCGTGTTGGTCAGCGAGGTGGCGGGGCTGGGGCCGCGGGACGGCGGCCCGCCCAGCAGCTCCTGCTGCAGCTGCAGCGCCGTGGGCGGCGGCTGGGCCAGGCCGCTGGAGGAGCCGGAGCGCGGGAAGGCGTCGCCCATGTGCGCCGCAAGGCCGCCCGGCTGCTGCGGCGGTGCGCCGCCGCCGGCAGGGGGCGGCTGCGCCGCGGCCTGGGACAGCATGGGAACCTGCGGCGGGGTGGGGGCGGGCGGGCAAAGGTGATCGACGGCTGGGGAGAGAGGGGAGGGGGGAGGGGGCGGTGGGAGGGCGCCCCGCCGGCATTGGGCGCCCGCTGGCGGCGGCGGGAAGCAAGGTGGCACCTCTGGTGCGGCCAGGGCGGCGCGGCAGGGCGGCAGGCCAGTGCCAGCCCATCAGGGGGCTCTGCACGCCTCCCTGCCAGTCGGCCAGCGCCGGGAGGACGCAGCAATGGACCCGGCAGCGCCTGGAGGTCGCCGGGCAGCCCCCCGGGCGCCCAGCGAGCGTCAGGAGGGTTCCCTTCACCTGGTGCTCGCGCGTGGACTCAAGGGGCCGGTGCCGGGGCTTGCAGCTTCAAGGGCATGCGGTGTACAAGGGCCGGGGCAGCCGGGAGGGCGCCGCGGTGCGCGGCGCTTGCTGGGAGTGGCAGCCCCGAGGGAAGGACGAACGAATGGGGCTTGGGGGTGGTGCAGTGGCCAGGAGGCAAGGACAGGAGGGGACTGGCAGGCGCTTGGGCCTCGGTTTTCTTTCCTTTGGTGGCAGAAGGCCAGCTGCATGAGGTCGAGCGGGATGGGCTCGATGGGCAGGGCCCTGCAACGCTATTAACTGCATCCATTACCATCGACAATGACGCCAGCTGTGGGGCTGGGGGCCCGCCCCTGGGCCCGCCTGGCCGCGCAAGCCCTGTCCCGGCGCCCCGCTATTTCGGCAGCCGCCTCAGACGCTGCAGCCGAACCCTCCTCGGTGTCGGTGAGTCCGATCCGCAGAATGCATCACAATGCACCTGCCTCCGCCGCCGCTGCCGCCACCGCCGCCGCTGCCGCCGCCCTTGCGCACCGCTTCATGAACGACAGAGCCTTGCTTACACCGCCACGCCGCCACTTTCACACCCTGCCCACAGTCACCGGCGCAGCGGCCACCGCGGTTTTACGTGCCGGCCAGCCTGCGCGCCGCGGGTGCCGGCGCCGTGCTGCGGCTGCCGGCGGAAGAGGCGCGGCATGCCACCAAGACACTGCGCCTGCGTGNGGGCGACCGCCTGGAGCTGTGCGACGGCCGCGGCTGGGTGGTGCAGGCCGAGCTGGCGGGCGCCGACAAGGCGGGGGCGGTGGTGCACACCGTGGCGGCGCCCATGCAGGTGTGCTGGGCCGGCACATGGGACAGCAGTGCCCTGCCGACTTGGCGCCCCAGCACAGCTGCCATGCCTTGCCATGCCCGGATATGAGCAGCCATGCCTTGGCTGATATCCCCACTACTTCTCCGCGCAGGTGCCGCTGCGCGGCTGGCAATGGGAGGTGGCGTGCGCCTGCGGCTCCCTCAAGGGCGGCCGCTCCGACTGGCTGGTCGAAAAGGCGGCGGAGCTGGGGGCCGCCAGCCTGACGCCGCTGCTCACGCAGCGCAGCCCCAGCATAGGCAGCGGCGGGGATGATGAGCGGCCGGCAGCACAGGGCAGCAAGCGGGCGGGCAGGCGAAGAGGTGCGGCAGCGTCAGGCTGGAACGGAGCGATGGTTCCTGTGCATTGGTGGGCAGGGNCGGCCATCCCGAGACCTCAAAGTCAGGACACCGAATGTCTGCTTTTCCTCCCATGCAGGTGGGGGCGATGATGCTGATGGAGAGGCAGCCGCCAGCGGGCGGGAGGGCCGCTGGGCGCGCGTAGCCACCGCCGCCATGAAGCAGTGCCTGCGGCCACATGCGCTGGTGATCAACCCTCCCACCAGCGTAGAGCAGCTGTGCCAGCGGATAAAAGCCGCAGATGCCGCCCTCGTGGGCGTCGGGCCTGATGCCCCGCCGCTGCAGGCGGTGGCGGCAGGGCTGCAGGCGCAACCGGGGCAGCTGGGCTGCGGCATCCTGTGCATCGGGCCCGAAGGTGGGTCATGGCTAGCAGCCGCTGGCTGTGCCACGAGGTATGTTTTGCCCATATTGCAGGGCACCAGGGCACTGCAATAACTATCACAGGCGGCCCATGTGCCCTTGTTGTGCTGTGAATGAGCGCCCTGGCCGCTGCCCTGCCCCTACAGGCGACTGGACGCCGGATGAGCTTGAGCAGCTGCTGGCGGCAGGAGCGCAGCCTGTGGCGCTGGGAGACCTGCGGCTGCGGGCTGAAACAGCGGCGGTGGCCATGCTGGCCTACCTGCGCATGCAGCTACCTTGACCAAGGAAACGTGATGTAACCTGCTACGCTGGAGCAGTCCAGATGCCATGTTGAAACTCACATTACATTCTCGTTCATGGGCAACCAAGGCCTAGACAGCAGCCTGCAACACAGAAACACAGAAGTCTGGCGCTGCTCGCCTCACGCCACCGACGCCTGCAGCTGGTTGAGCTGCTGGTACACCGCCTGCGATATCCGGTTGGGCACCGCCGAAGCAAAGGCCACCACCGTCTGCAGCTGCRCGCGCTMGCCGCCCGCCGCCAGCGCACCCGCCGCCGCCAGCAGCACCGCGGGKAGGSGGTCTGCCACGGCGGGGTGCAGCGAGCTCACGCCTGCGGCACAGGGTGGGCCAGGGCGGGAAAATGAGGGAGGCATGATGCGCTTATAAACAGTGGCTGTTGGCAGCAGGGCACAGCTGGTAAAGGCTCAACTCGCCAGCAGTGCAAGCAAGCGATCACACCGCATGCTATGCCATGCAAAGATGCGCACCCGAGGCGCAGAGCTGCAGGCGGAAGCGCTCTGTGGGCACAAAGGGCAGCTCGCCCAGTTTCTGCAGCGCACGCGTGTGGTCGCCTCTGCAGTGACCAAGGAAAGAAGACAGAGGGCTGCAGTTGGCTGGGCAGGCAAGCAAGCAATGCAGCCAGTTTCACAGACCAATGCGCACTGATGCACATGACTGTGTAGGGATGAAGCAAGCACCTGACACCAGGTGCACTAGCACCACCCGCCCCAAGTTGCCCAGAACGCACCGCGCCTCCGCCGCCAGCATGTCTCGGATGCTCTTCAGCAGGTCAAAGGCCTCCACCTCACGCAGGTCCTCTGCGGCGGTGGGAGAGGGCCAGGCATGCAGGGTTTGAGCAGAAGCGAGGGTGCAGCATGCACAGCCAGGTGGATGGAAGCATTGCAGCAGAAGCACGGAGCGCAGTTCTTGTGTCACATGCAACATGCTGGGGTTGCAGGCACGCTGACTGTGTGGTCAAACCACACAAACACCCATCAAGTGGCACTGCTGCGGCCAGGCCCACCGGTGCGCACCTGGGTCCTGGGTGTTGCCCATGGCCGCCACCGCCGCGTTGCCGCGGGCAATGATCGTCTCCACCTCGTCCGCTGCATCGATGGGAGGGTGGGTGGTGGGCGGAGTTGGAAAGCAGCTGGAACCAAATTTGCTGCTGCTTACCTGCTGCCACACTGCTTCCACCCAGGACCCGTGCAACTGCGCTCAACAACTGCGAATCAAGCACGGCCTCCCTGTGCCCCTACCTCTGCTGGCGTCTGCGGCGGCACCCTCCACCGCGTCTGACAGCCGCTGGGCCAGAATGCGCAGCGCCTGGCGGGGCCGCCCCGCAAACATGAACAGCTCAACCGCCTCCTCCAGCTGCAGGGCGTGGGGAGGGGGAGGGACAGAAAGGGGTTCAAGGGGCAGGCAGGCGCATGCATGGGCAACCAACAAGGTCTTGCGGAAGGCTGGCATGATGCCATATGGGCATGCAAGCCGGCGTGTGGTGTGCTGGGCACTCCCCTCCCCCAGGGCCTGCTTCCCAGGCGGCTAACCTGCGCTGAGGCTGCACACTCATGGGCCACCGCCTCCAGCACGCGCCCGCGCTCGGCGGCGTCGGGCACAAAGCGCGCCAGCGCGCCGCCCTCGCCCGCTGCATGGCACACAGTGGGTGTGATGGTCAGTGCGCAAGGCTGGGAGACTGTGGGCAGTGCTGGCCAGCCTGCACAGAGCACGTGCATTCGAAATAAAAGGGCTGGTTCAAAATAACAAGTTTCCCAGCTGGACTTTCCCGCAGCAACCACCCACCCGCGCCGCCGCTGCCCAGCAGGTAGCCGTACGCCTTGGACTCCACCAGCAGCTCGCGCAGCAGCTGGCCCTTGACCTGCAGGGTGGACAGGTGAGAGGGCAGGGGCACATGGCGTTGGATGCGTGGCTCGGGGCAGCAGGGCAAAGGAGGGCCGCAAGACACAGAGCGGGGTCAACACAAAAGAGTGCATGCTGAGTGGTCATGGCAGCTGCCTCAAGGAATAGACTGCACGCGAGCGTTACTCCTTGTCAAAGTAGCACGGGGCAGTCAGGCTTTTGTGCCTTGCCTGCACGCTGCCGCCCAGCGCCTCGGCCGCCAGCATGTAGTACTCCAGTGCCAGGGCGGGGTCGGTGTACAGAAACTCCTGCAGAGAAGGTGACATTAAATGTACAGGGCAGTTGGTGGGCAGTGTGTGAACCGACGGCAGCCTGTCAGCGAGGCGTGCAGGTGCCATGCACAGGACGGTAGCAGGTCCAGGGTTTCAGGGGCTTCCCACTGCAGCCCAGCAGGGTCACTCCTCAAGCAGCTCACCTTGCCATAGCGGTGGATCAGGCCGCCCACGTCCACGCCCCTCCCTGTGGAGTACAGGCAATGGCAGCAGAGCAACATGATGTTGGCTTCCTTGCTGAGACATCAAGCCAGCAGTGCCACGTGCCAGTCAACAGGCGGGTGACCAACTTTAAGGGCACATAGCGGCTTGCGCATTGGCAGCAGCGGCGGCAGTAGCAAGCACATGCCTGCGTCGCTGGCCGCGGGCTCCAGCACTCCATAGGCATGCAGGCAGATGGCCAGGTGCACCGCATCCAGGCGGTAGTCCTTGGTGGCCGCCTCGCGGGCCAGGAAGCCCACCGCGGCCCTGCGGGGTGGGGACAGAGTGGGTTGGGGTGTGTGAGGGGGCAAGGGGGCAGCAGATAGGCATGGTCAGGAGGCACACAAAGCGACGGGGTGAATGCAGGGGGTCAGGACGTTGGGAGTGCACACTACGCACAGTCGAGAGACCAGCCCTCCCTGCACAGCAGAGGTGAGCGCCGCAGACTCCAGAGCGATGTGCCATCCTGCCCGCTGCCTGCAACCACCTGCCTCAGCGCCATCCCCGCCCCCCGCACCTGAACTGCAGCGAGAGCAGCAGCACGACGACGTAGAGCAGCGGCTCCTTGCCGCCGTGCGAGTAGTGTGCTGCGGGATACTGCTGCAGGTACGCCTGCAGGTCGGCCAGCGAGTAGCCGTCCACCAGGCCTGGGGCAGGGGGTGGGTGGGTGGGTGGGTGGGTGGAGAGGAGGGGTGGGACTGGGGTCAATGGCAACCCACGATGGCATGGTGGAGGGGCTGTGGCTGCTCTGGGTGAGCTCCCTGCCTCAAATCATGTGCTCCCTGGTCCGTCATGCACCCGACCTCAAGCCCCCAGGCCTTGACTGCCCTCCCACCACACCCATGCGCACCCGAGCTGCCGCCGCCGACAAAAGAGACGGAGGCGCCGCGCGCCTCGGGCCGCACCAGGGCCAGCTTGTACCACAAAAAGTCCTCGATGGTGGGGAAGAAGGTGGGCGCCTCCTGTTGCAGCGCACCAGTGTGGTGGGGACAGTTTGAATTTGGTCAGGGGATTGGAGACTGATAGGCGCAATGGTCCGCAGATTGCTCATCTGTGCCTGCAGCCAGCTGCCCCCAGTCAAGTGGTCAAATGCGCCCTGAACCAGCCCTGACCAGCTCTGACCAGNCCCCCATCCCCCGCCCCACCCTCCCGCCCACCTTGACCACCGCCTCTGCGCCGCGATTGTACCCCGCCAGCAGCGCGTGCACCATGGCGCGCTGCGCAGAGAAGGGGTGCCGCTGCCGCGCGCTCTTGTCGCGCAGCAGTCGGTCACACTCGGCGGCCAGGTNGGGCTGCCGCCTCTCCAGGCAGCGGGCGGCAGCCGCCCTCCGCCCACTGCGCCAGCTGGGAGGAGAGGTCGGAGGCGCCGGCGCGAGGGGTGGCCACCTCGCGCATCGCCTTGGCCACCTGTTGAGAGTGGAATGGGAGGAAGAGTGGCAGGGGGTGGTGAAGGGCAGCAGAATGAGGGGGGGCATGGGTCTGCCTGCTCAGAGAGCTGCAGAGCAACACTGCAGCACACGAAGCAGCAGTGCACAGGCGGCATGTGCTTTCAATGTTGCAGTCCAAGATGGCATCCACGACCCGCCCCACTAGGGCGTGCGCACCTGCACCGCCTCTGCGTGGAAGCCCGCCCGCAGGCAGCAGTAGATGCGCTGCCACGTGGTGTCCACGCCGCCCGGCTGCAGGCGGGGAGAGGGGGAGGAGAGGCGCTGGGTTGCAGCAGGCCAGGTGGGCAATCCACCACAAGCCACCTCCTGCCATCGGTGCTCTGTGCATTCCTGATTCAACATGCGCAGAACAGCAGTGGCCATGCAGGCAGGCCGCCATGTTGCCATGGGCAAGCACCTCACCTGGTCAAAGTCGAGGGCGCCGCGGTCCTTCTCCTTGACTCGCAGGAAGGCCTGCACCAGGCCCAGCCGGGAGGGGCTGCCGCCCAGGGCCGCCTGCAGCGGATGAGACGTGCAAGAGGGCAGGGGGCTGTGAAGACGCACCCAGCCATGTGCAGGCTTTCCACTGGCTGACCTGACTGCTGCCGCCATCTCTAATGCGGCACTCCACTGCTCTCACTAGCCGCGGCGAGACATTAAACCAGCCTGCCCATTGCCCGCCCACCCACCTGCGTGCGGTGCGTCGCCACCACCTTCTGCATGTAGGCCACAAAGTTGTCCTCCAGGTACCTGCACAGTGGTTAGTGATAAACTTTGTGAGGCATAGAGAGGCGGGAGGGCGCCGAGGCAGGAGGCTGCATGACTGGCGGTGCTGCAGAGGCATTGCCAAGAATCCCTTCATTCGGGACACGGGTATGCTTGCTGGTGGGCACGCTGCTCCACCCCTCTGCCCTCTCCAACACATCCTTCCAGCCACTCACTTGCGTGCCCCTGCCAGCAGCGCCTCGGTGCGCTGCGTGCGTGCCGCGGCAGGCAGGCCGCCCACACCCGCCAGCACCTTGCTCAGCACCTGCCACACGCGCAGCATGGTGGTGCGCCGCTCGCCTGCACCGCAGTTGCCGGGCAGGGGAGAGTGGGAGTCAAGTGCATATTGGCACTTTGTGAGGACAGACCTTGATGCGTCCACAAAAGACATCCATTGTCCAGGCACACCCCTCCGTCCCCCTTCGACCGCCACCCGCACTCACCGTTGCTCTCGTCGGCACAGGCGGCCGCAAAGTCCTGGACTGCCTGGAAGCCCTGTGTCACGCCTCCTGCTGCCGTCAGCTTCTTCACTACCTCTGCATACTTGGCTGCCCGCCCACGCAGCGCCAGGTTGCCGGCCGCCAGCGGGCCGCCAACCAGCGGCGACAGCCCTCCGCCCAGCAGCAGCGGCGTGCCGCGGNTAGGNCGGTCGCCGGGCCGCCTNGCGCCACCGCCCNAGCGGGCGGGCAGCATAGGGGGNATAGTGNCGNCCACCAGGCGAGGGGCCGGGTGTGAGCGCAGTGGCAGCGCTGTAGGGCGCCACGCTGTCAAACAGCGCCCGCTTCTCCTGCAGCAAGGCGGCAAGCAGGTGGACAATCGTTCAACACGTGAACAGCCGCACGCTGCACCTACCCAGCAACCGCCACAGCGTTCAGCAAGGCTGCAGTGGCTTCACCGGCTTCCGTCACCCAGCCTGGCCCTACCTGCTGCCACTCGCTGTCCATGCACGCGTCCATAAAGTCCTCAAACGCCGCCACCGCTGACTGCTGCGCCTCCTGGATCGCCGTCACGCTGATCATCTCGTGCACCTGGCGGGCAGAGGGCAGTGGGAGGAGTGGTGCGGGTCTGTATATGGAGTGTGCAACGGAGCGCATGGGAGGGTGATAGGGCGGGCGTGAGCGAATTGGCCTCTGGAGGTAAGCAGCGCATAAACAAACCTCTGATTGCACGGCAGCTGCCGCAAGAGGCAAAGCGTGATGCATCCACATGCATGCTGCTGAACATGGGCTCACAATCTGCAAGACGTCACTTAATCTACTACCCTTGCACCCAGCTGATTATCGCCCTGCCATCTTGGTCCGGCTAGACCGCAGCGCACCTCTCCCCTCCCACCACTTTGCCCAAGCAACTCGCCCCACCTGCTGCAGGTACTCCTCCACCGTGGCCGTCTCCACCTGGAACACATCCTCGTATGTGGGCCGCAGCTCAAACGTCTGCAGCGCCTGCGGGCAGCGGCAAAACAAGGCAGGAAAGGCACTTTACATGGGGATTCGTGCTCCTGCAATGCTGGTGCCACTTGAGCCAGCATGGCTGCATCACGGCTGCAACCCTGCACCTTGTGGTGAGCCAGCTTGGCTGCCTGCACGTCGCACCAGCAATCTAAGAGTGGCCAGTTTCCAGACTGAACAGTCAAAGTCCGAAAATGCCCACCCACCTGCGTCAGCTTGCGGGGGTTGAGGCCCTCGTGCGCCAGGAGGCGGCTCGCCTCCAGCGTCTCTGCCGTGGCATCCTTGCGGGCCGTGCGACTGCGCAGCTTCTGCGAGTACTGCTCCACCTGCAGGATGTCGCGCTGCACGCGCGGGAAGGCAGCCTCCTGCACGAGCGGCAGGGCCGGAAGGCACAGAAATGCTTGAGCAGCGGCGGCGGTGGGCAGCGGTCGCGGCGGGTGGGGCCTGGCGCGATAGGGGGCCTGCAGCGGCGAGCATCGGCCACCATCGGCGCAGTGTGGGTGTTCTGAAAGGCCCCCAGCCCCCGGCGACGCCCCCGCGCACCGAGCGGACAAGGTCCTGGCTCTGCAGCAGCAGCTGGTCCCAGTCCGCTGTGGGACGGCCCGCCATGGCTGCTACGCTTCACTGCCCGCTCCGCACGCCGCCCGGTCCCCTCGCAGCTGCGGCCCGCAAGTGAAGCCTGCCGCCCCGGGGTTTAAAGTTTGCTCCGCCGGCCAAATCAGGCGCGTGCCGATGCCCAGAGCCGAGCGATCAACGCGGGATCAGCGCAAAGCGCCGCCATGGCTCCCGCGCTGGGGCGGTGGCGGCGCCGCAGCATGCTGGCTCAAACCGCGGACATGCAAGCTGCACATGCAAGCCCACTAGCGCCCATGTGCAACACCTGGCATCGTCCATGGACACATGCATGTGTGGTTTGCTCGCCTGGCTCTGCTGTTGCAGCAATGTGCAAGCGCTGCATGTCCCTGTGCTGTCGCTCATTCGGTTGAAACATGGTTTGCAGAAAAGCGCAGCTGGCTCACACACAAGCACATCATGCAACATCACGCGTCGCGCCCTCCTTGTCGCCGCCGCCAGCCAGCAGGGCGCGCACACGCGGCACCATGGCCTCCAGCCGCTCTGCCACCTCGCCTTGCTTGTCTGCCGCGCCCTCCCCGCCCGACTGCAGCTTCAGCTGCTCAACCACTGAGGCATGGAAGTCGGCCAGCAGCTGGCAGGCGTCCTCCGGCAGCTGYCCGCCCGCCCGCAGCAGCTCCACGCCCGCTGACAGCGCGCGGCCAGGCAGGCTGACCGCCCGCCCCGCGTGCCGTGCCAGCAGCAGCGGCACCGCCAGCGCCAGCAGGGTGGAGGCATCAGGGGCGGCCGCTGCCTGCTGTTCCCACAGCTTGCGCTGCGCAAACACCAGGGACCGCTCAGCCTTCTTGTCCAGGCGGCGCAGGCGCAGGCCGGCTGCCTCGGCTGCCGCATCCAGCTCCGGCTGGAACGTCTGCGGAGGTGGGAGGAGGAGTGGTGCAGGGTGGGCGGGAGGCCTGGGCAAGTCGCCTAGCTTGCAATGGAAGTATTTTGGCAGCCTGTCCCACACATGCAGTACAGTACACAGCCACCGCTCCCCATCATCAGCAACCACCCGGCACAGCCCCATGCCGGCGCACCTCCAGGCTGGAGCCTCCCAGCTTCTCCACCGCAGCGCTGGCCGCCGGCTTGACATCGGGCGGCAGCTCCTTCAGCACAGCTGCCCGCTGTGCTGCGCTGAGCGGCCCGGCGGATGCGTCGGTGAGGGCGGGGTCGCCGCCGCNTGCCGCCCNTCRRCCCCTNGCCTCCACGGCCGCTGAATCGSSGGCCAGGTAGCGCAGCAGGGCATCCACACACTCGGTGCCCGAGCTGCGCAGCAGGTGGCGCTGCAGCACCACCAGGCTTGCCTCGTCCTTGGCAAACAGCTCCGTGCCGTGGCCAAACAGCTGCAGCCTGCACGAGCAAATTGGGCAAGGTGGCAGGGCAGGGCAGCGGGGCTGGTCAGGTAGGTTGCACTGCTAATGCTGCAGAGCGTGATGCCCCAGCAAATGCCCCAGCCACTGCCTCAAAAACACACAGGCTGCAGCCCAGGTAGACATCAAGCTAAACCCTCATCACTCTTTCCCCACATTACGTACCGCTCATAGGCGGTGTCCAGGGCGGCGGAGGCAGCGTCGCGCACGCGCCGCCGCTTCTCGGCACCAGCGGTGAAGATGGCTTGCAGCGCTCGCTCATACTCGGCCACAACCGCGCCACGCAGCTCTGAGTGAAGGGTTTGTGCGGGAGGGGTGGTTGACGGTGGGCCAATGGTCAGGGTGGACAAGTTGGGTGTGACAGGGAGCAACAGGGCAGGCCAGGAATGGTGGATGCAATACAACTGCGGCTGCAATTGAGCTTATCGCATGCAGAGAAATGGCACATGCGCCTCCGGCTTTACACAGCCCGCTGACCATGCACTGCCCGCACCTGCGGCGATGGCAGCCGGAAGGTCGCCATCTGCACCAGCTGCTTCGGTGTCGGGGTGCAGCTCCACGACACGCTGCGCCAGGCTGTCAACGCTCAGCACGCTGCTGCCTGCCGCCGCAGCTGCAGCATCGNCGCCGGCCTGCCNANCACCGCCTGCCTTGCCGCTGCCGCCTGCCTTAGCAGCTGGCTTGCCGCCGCCGCCGCCGCCTTTGCCCTTCTTGCCGCCTTTGCCCTTCTTGCCTTTCTTGCCGCCCATATCCCAGTCATCGTCATCATCTGAGCCAGCCGCCGCAGCCCCCTTACCGCCGCTCTCCGCCGCAGCAGCTGCCTTGCTGCCCGCCGCCTGCGCCACCGCCGCCACGCCCTGCTGCTTGCCCGCCCGCCGCTGCTTGTGCGCCTCATCAGCTGCCTTGCGAGCTGCCTCCAGCAGCTGCTCCCGAATGGCATCCAGCAAGGAGGCAGCCACCACACAGGTGCCGGCCAGCACCTTGGCCTGGCCCGCTGCACTGCTGGTTACAGCCTTGCAGCGTGCCAGCATGGCGGCGGTGTCGGCCAGGGACAGGATGCTGGGCACGTGGGGCAGCACGTCGCACCAGCTGCCGGCCGCCAGCGCCTCCTCAACCGTGGCCTCCACCTGTGTTTGGGCAGAGGATGTGGGCGAGCGTGATGGTGGCCATAGAAGCAGGCAGTGGGCGGGGTGCCCAACCACACAAGAGTTGCTGGGCTCTGGCATGCAGGGGACACTAGCAGCAGTCAAAGTAATGCCTGCCCTGTTGCGGTACAGTGTACCACGCAGGCAGGCACAACGTGTCCAACCCACCTGGTCAACCACCGCGGGAGAGACGTAGGCGGACTCGAGCGCCTCGCCGTCGGGGAAGTGCTGCGCCAGAAACTGCTTGGCGTTGGGCACGCCGTACTGCTTGACCTGCAATGTTCATTAAAGGGGGGTGGGAGGCAGGGGCAGGGCTGGTGGGAAGCGTCGAAGCACCTTTCTGAGCATTGCAACTGCTTTCCGTCATGCACGTTTCTAGACCAATGGCAGCCGCTGAGAGCAGAGCAGTCCAGCAGTCAACCATCGCACCGTGTCGTAGCCGATGTAGCCGTTCTGCTGGAAGAAGGCGCGCACAGCATCCTGCTGGGCCGCAACGTATGCGGCAGGCACCCAGGAGGCGCCGCCCGCCGCCAGCTTGCCCGCCACCGAGCCTGGCCCGG